>PVIR01019181.1:0-32336 GCA_004026965.1 Petromus typicus
CTATACTTGGAAAATTTCAGTGATTCCCTATTTACTATTTAAGTCCTGTCTTTAGTCTGCTCTTCAGGACTTTGCCATATTCTGATCCTAATTGCACTCTGCTTTCCAGAAAAACATCATTTGTCATTCTTTTCCTAATATACTGTAAATGAGCCAGACTGAATTATTTATAGCCTATTTCTTTTTATGTTTCATGTTTTCATTACTTGTGAACATTATTCTCCACCAAAATTTTCTTTTCCTCCCATGTACTTTTCTCTGCCTTGGTTCAAAGTGATCACCCCAGTGCTTACACAGAAAGTGACTCTTGTGCTCAGCGTTCTCTGACTGCTATGGCTGGAGTAATAGACTTCTTTTGCTAATCTTCAATAACACTTATCCGTTCCTCTCTATTTTATCACTTTTTACTTGTTCTGCAGTTACTTTTTGTACATGTTTTAAGTCCTGGCTAGACTCTGCCTGGTGTTATGAGGTCTATCTGAGAGATCTTAGTATTCCCTCAAAGTGTCTCATGTATGTGTCTTACACATCGCTGATGACATTGAAGGGTTTTGCATGGAGTTTCTCAACTGGTGCAAAGTGCCTTTAGAAAAGGCCCTCCATTTTTCCTACCCTGCCAGTTCTTTTACAGGAATTTGTAAGCAGAAAATGTGCACTGTGTATTTTATTTTTGGTTTGTGGTGCTGGGGATCAAGCACAAGCCTTTGGATGTGGCAGAGGACTTGTGCCCACTCCTGAGGCTCAACACACATTTTATTGAAGAAATGAGTGAGTGGTGGAAAGCAGATTTCCATGAGATAAATGTGTAAAGGTTGGAAAGGAGAAATTGTGGGAAAAAATAGACACATGGTCTCTGAGATAATATGGTTGCTCATGATATAATAAGGTCACCTCCAGTCTGTGAACCGATAAGGAAAGAAGGAAGCATGATGCAAATCAGAAATTTCCAGTAGATGTGTGGTAAGACAGGTAATAGGGGCTAGAGACTTCCCCTGTGCTTTCACATGACCACATATCCTGGATTGCCTGCTCAGTACCTCTTTATTCCTTTGGTTCCATGTAGCATTCTTATAAGTGGCCCATTTTACCTGATACGTGGACACATTTTTTGTCAAATATTTCTTTGGCTGGGTTAGGCTAGTGGGTCACTGTGGTTGTAAAACTTGTGACTGTGGACTGTTTCCATCCTTATGTAAGTATAAATCCCATTTCTATCCATGTGTAGAAATATATCCTGGAGAAGTTATCAGGATCACCATAAACACTGTCTTATGAACAGTGTCTTTACAGAAGAAAGCAGAGGTCTTGAGCATATAGACTTCCTACATTTTGTAGTGTCTCTAACACTGCAGAGGTTCTTACTGGTGACCAGCATGTCTAAGGTAGTAGGAAAAGAAGTACTTTGCAGTGTTGTTAAATTAGGTCTCCATACAGAACACACGGCCAAACGGAAGGGGATGTGTCCTGCTGGCTGGCAGTTTCAGCTGGTTCTCAGTAGGAAGGCTAAAGATCATAAAACTGGACTCCTACCCCCTCATTTATCTCTTCCAGTGAGAAGAGCAGAAGCTACGGGGCATGAGGTTTGTATCTCTCTCTGAATAAATTCAGAGGGCGGTAGACTGCAGAGTTAGTCTGAATCCAGGATTTCCAGGCTTTTCCATTCACCACTAAGAAGGAAATGCATCTGGAACCTAAAATTTTCTCCACTGAGAACAGATGAAAGGAATTTGAGGCAGGGGAAGAAGGTCAGATTTAATTGGCAACAAGGTGACTTTTCGTCAGAAAACTTTTTTTTTTTTTTTTCAGTGTGGAAGATTGAACTTGGGATTTTGTGTTTGTGAAGCAGGCACCAGAACTCCTTAGCTAAATTCCCAGTCCTGAATGAGCACTTTTTTATGTCAGCAGTTATTGTTCAGTAGTTAAGAAAGAGTTTCGAAGCCTGATAGCTGGCATTTAATCGCTGCTCTACTACGTGGTTCTATTATTTCAACTTGTCTGAGTTTCCTTCTCTGTATATAATTTAAAGATTGAAAACTAACTGGCTGAGCAAAACATGCCTTGTCTTGAAGTTTGGTTCAGACAACTGACTAACCTTGTGAATTTTGTAAGAATAATGGAACAATTTTTAGTTACAGTCCACATGCAAATGCCAGGTCTAATTGTCTAAGTGCTTGAAGGTGACAAGTACCTTTCCTTACCTCCGTGTTTTTGTTGACAGGATGGGAATTCTGTGGTGCATCTTGAGCCTCTACTTCTTTGGGCTCCTGCAAAGCGATGCCTCGGGTAAGTGGACAGCTTTTCATAATCAGTTACAATTGGAGTTACACGTAAGGTATGTGTTCTTTCTGAGAATGAATTTGAAAGAACATAGTGCTCCACATCTCCATTGTCGTAGATGCGAGGAGAAGCCCCTGTGATTTCTCATTGCAGGACACTGTGTACTTGATCTGTTGTGCGTCACTACAGGGAAATTTCCTCAGCTCTATGCTTGAGTTAATTTGAGTACTGCTTCTTTCCATACCCTACATGCTGTGAGGATATAATGGGTAATGAAGGTTACACAATTGTTTTCCAAACAGGAACCAGCAGTGAAGGCTGCAGTGGTAACAGTCCGAGAGGAGACCTTAAAAGCACTGAGCAAGGCAGGGGAGAAGGAGGGAGTCAGAGGAGGGACTGGAGGTACTTTCTATCCAACTGCTCTGTCGAGGACAAAAAGGACTTGACTGTAGGTTCCCGCTCATTTTCTTTTTGGTTATTGTTTGAAAAAAAGAGCGAAACATGACCTTTCTTCTTTTTGAATAGCCAAATTCAAAGATAAAAGATCTCATACCCACCTCCCTCCTTGACTCCTGTCCTTATATTCTCTCTTTTGCTTCCTGTTTTTCTTCCTTCCTTCCCTCTCCCCGTCTCCTGCCCTTCCTCTCTTTGAATAACCAAACTCAGCCACTATGAAACCAAATCACAAGAAATCAGAGCTCAAACCCACTTTTGAGATCTTTTGCTTCTTTGCACAATGGCTGTCTTGCTACCTTTAGTCGGTGACCATCTATTTTCCACTTTCTGTGTGTTTGAATGGATCAAAATTTTAGAAAGATTTTAGTACATAAAATTGAAAAGTGTCTTCTTTTCATTTCCATGTATTTCTCTGGTTCAATGATGAGAGGTTCTCCTCTCAACATGACTGAGACAGATATCTCATGCAAAGCTCCTTTCATTTTAGGACAGAAGACATAAGGACCCTCATTTTAAAAAGACATAGTTCCCCACGTATAATCCCCCTGAATACAGTGGCCCATCATTTGAGAGAACTTCAGAGCTGTTACAGCAGCGATTATATAACCGTGACCCCAGTTTCTCCAATGTATTCTTCAGATGACATGGATTCCAGCCCTCCTACCATCCTGATCATCTTTCATGGGTGCATTTCAGTTTTTCTGTCTCTTAAAGTATTGTATTAGAAACCAAAAATAACTGTAACAGAGGGGTTTAACTGGGACAGAGTACAGCTCAAAGCTGAAAGTAGAGAGGACATCTAAACTTGTGGGCCTTTGAGACTTCATAGAGTGAAGTATGCATTGTAACTGGGCCTGATCCTCAGTAGGGGTACACTGGTACACACAGCTGGGGTACCCTAGAATACCAGTGTCTGCCCTGCTTGGCTAGATGTTGCATTTAATTGATGAGTGACTTGATATCTTGATTTCTGTGTATGTTGAGTATAAGGTCTCATTATAATTTGTTCTTATTTGATTTGATTTAGTTTGATATTTGAATGTTGTCTGCTCACAGGGGGGCTTTGTGGCTACTTTTAACAAAAATAGTCATGTCAATCCCTCTAGTTGGCTTTAGTGTTCTCCGTAGTATTTATTTCCTGACTTTCTTTCCTCTCCTGTTCCTCCTCCCTTCTCTTTTTGTTCCCCAACCCCTGTCCTTCCTTTCTTCTTTTTCTTTCACTCTGCCACCTTTCCTCTCCTCATCTTTTTCCCTTCCTCCTCTCTCATTGTTTCTTCTGTTTAGTTCACCATTCTCTCTGTCTCTAATTTTAAGCTACCTGAAGGTGGAGATTTGTCTGGTTTTTTATGTGCTCCAAACTTTCAGAACAATAATGAACACATGGAAACAGAGCAAATGCATTGTTCAGTGGAAGAGTAAATGTTCCTTCATATCTCTTCTTTCTCACTCAAGCTGGCCAGTTTTACAAAAGAAGTGTTTAAGTCCATACCACTGATTCATCTTTGTGTCTTCACACCCTACTTTACTGGGAGACAAAGGGAGCGGTGACTGACTGTGTTTCTTTTGTTAAGAGATCAGGCATTCACAAAAGTTAGTGAGATCTGGGGCCTGCCCACAGTTCCTGGCAATGTGCTGGTCTGAATGACCTTCACTGTATCCATTCAAGGACAAACACCCCCCTGCCCCTGCCCAGTTCCCCAAATGCAGTCGGTAAGTGAGCTTTCTACCCAGGAACTGTGACTCATACTTCTGCCATGGAAGCCGCCGTCTTGAATAAGATAAGTTCTCATACCAGCCCCACTGGGTCACCACGGGAGCAGGAAACATGTTGTAATCCCCAAGCCCCATCTGGAGCCTCCTCATTTGCCTTCCTCATGAAGAGGTATATTGTGTTCATGTTCACGCTGTACTTCCTCACTGGGGAGAAGAGCAAAAAGGAAGCGTTGTGGACAGAAATAAAAAGGGCAATTGGCCCTTGGGAAAAAGCGGATCATGGCATGTCTTGAGGGATGACCGGCTTCTGTGTGGAGGTGTCGCCTTTTGCAAGGAAGGAGATGCAGACAGAGCTGCTGATGTTGTGCAGGGCTCTCTCTGGGCTTCAGGTTCCCATTTTAATGGAAGGGAAGATTGAATGTCGTACAGTCACTTAAATACAGAGAACTGAGTTGCAAGGCACAGAGTTCTGACTACAGACCGTGGTCCTCTGGCAGCAGAACTGCAATTTCTTTGTCCCTTTAGGGACGGACAAGCAATATTTTCATCTCTGGAGTTGATAAACACAAATACATACCAGCATTATTTTTTGTTGCATGAACTAAAGCTTGATAATTATAGTAATGATAATATAATTATAATGTGGTGGTCAAAATAGTAGTAATAAAGTTCCTTTTACTTAAAAAAAATTTAGCATTTTACATTTCCTTTGTCACTTGATTCTTATATGAAAATCGTAGCACAGACCATGCCATCGTAAATCCCACTTTTGAAAAGAAAAGAGTACCAAAGCGATAACGAAGTTAAAAAGCAAAACAGAGAACAGATAACACAAAGCATGAGCATAGGTTTTCTGCAAAACCTAAGGGCATCAAGAGATGGAGGGAGGTGGCGGAAGTTGAAAGGGAAAGAGGTGGACAGTAGAATTAAGATAGGTCATGTACAGGCATCAGTCCTGGCAGATGAAAACAGTTATTATGTACTATGAACATGTGCTAGTAAAATAAATACTAGACAAATAAATCTTTAAAAATCAAAATGCTTAGTTAAATCACCTGAAGACACAATCTACTATTTAGCAGAAGTGTGACCTCAACTAGTTCTGAGGTAGTTTCCAAGGTTCATGTTAGTTTTATTAAATGTTCTCCCCTTGGGCTGTAACCAAATGTAAATAATTTAGGAAGACTGTGGTTAAAGGAATCACTGATATTTTAAAGGAATCTCATATAATCATTTTGCTCATTGCTGAAGACCTACTCGGTGATAGGTTTCTGTGCTGTTGACATAAGGAGTGTCTGCCTGCCAGTGATCTCCCTCTAGTTTCTTCAGGAGAAAAAATAAAACCACTGCTCTCCTAATTTGAATCCTCAGAATTCTCTTTTATTGGCTAAGTTATTCACTCTATTATTCAGCTCAAGAAAGCTTCCATTGTAGGATTTCAGGAGGAAAACTTCCAGGCCTCACACTTACCACTTTTGCTGTGCTTCCCATTGGCTGCATTTCAGGAAGTTAAATCGTTGGAGTTGTCTTCAGAGTAGAAATCAATATGTGGAACCTGCGAATCCATATTGGGAAGATGGTTAAAGTGTTACTACATCGTGAATGGTGAATTTGAAAAAAAAAGGGAGTTGCCATAAGTACATGACACTGTGGTGATCTGCCTGTTGGGGTTGAGTTCTGGCTGCTTTTACTCCAAAATCACCTCTTTCCTTTGCAATGTATTGATTACTGAGGACATGGTTCATGCCAGTAAAAATCACCTGGTTCCTCTTCTCTGATGTTTTCTATGAAGTCTGTAGAGGGCGGAAATAATACATTGATTTATTGGGCAGTGAATCACACAATGCAAAATACATAAGTAAAGATGCTGTGCTTTGGTAGAAGTTGAGAGGCCTCAGTTTAAATTATGTTTCATTCTGTGAGTTGGTTAATGACCTTAGAGAAGTCATTTCATGACTTCATGTCACTGTTCTGCCTGTAAATCAAGTAAAACAACCACCTAGCTAACAGCAGCAGTAGATAACAACCAATTTGACTTTCTTGGGTTTTTTTAGGAATATTATATAATCTCCAAAACACAAAGGGTAGACTTTTTTCCTAGTACTTAATCAAACTGTTCATAATAACTATCTCTACAGCTTCAGTTCATTGTACATCCCATGTGCTTGATCATTTTATATTCCACCATTCAGAATGAAAAAGGGAAACTTCTTTTTTGTAAGGGTTCTTAAAGAGAACAAAAGAAAACGTGTCTCGTTGGGTGCTATGGACAACATAGAATTGACTAAGCATCTCAAAATTTGTTGGAGGAAGACTTTTCAATTACAGAAAAAGTGTCCTATGCTAGGGGAAATACATCTCTTATGTAGGACAGCACAGTGCGGAGGAACTAGAAAAACAGTGTGCAGGCATTTAAAACTAATCTGGGATGCCAGGGAGTTAGCTCAGTGGTTCTGGCACCTGTCTTGCAAGCACAAGGACCCGGGTTCCATTCCCCTGCAACCACATACCATACTGGGCATGGAGACTCACACCCAACAGCAATCAGTACCACATACCAGTGCTGGGCGTGGTGGCTCATGCCTGTAATCCCAGCACTTGGGAGACAGAGGCAGGAGGATTGCTGTGATGTGCGTTTGAGGCTCAGCTCAGGGCCAGCCTGAACTACAAAGCGAGACTATATCTCAAAAAACAAAACAAAACAAAACAAAAAAACTAATCTGGGAAGGCAGGTTAGGAAAGACTGTAGCAGACAGGAACCCCTTCAAGGATGATCTTTTTTTATGTTTAGTACATTTAAATATAATTGGCTAGTGTAATGCGGTGCTTTATGCCTTTAAAACACCCTGTCTTATTTTTGCAGGGACAAATGTGATATTTTTAAAGCTGTGTCTTCATTCCTTCAGCTTCAAGTGAAGAGTTCAATTTGTTGCCAGCCTCGGTGGCCTCATTTTGTGTTATGGTGCTTTTTGAAAAACACCATGTGCACACGTGATAGTCAGTGCTGTCTCTGTTGCCCATGGCTGACCAGAATGAATAGTCTTCATTTCTACTCAGTGTGTAGTTTAGACACGGGGAGGATGTCTAAAGAATACCGTTTGTTTTAGTCTTTTGACCTAAAGGTCCCTGGAGTCCCAGAATTTCATCCCGTTGTGCTGATCATTCTCCACAGCAGATCTCTCCCCTCCTTTGTGTCAGGCTGAGCTTTGGAAATACACAGTTAGGGTAAATATTGTGTAGCTTCTTTGAAAAGAGAGTTGAGTATCGTAGCTTATTCGCTTGATGCTGACTTTGCAGATACACAGTGTCTTGCATTGCGGTGCAGGTTCTGTTCAGAAAAATGGCCCCATTCTTCCTTCATGTGGCCGTGGGAGTTTAGGGAAACTAGATTTTATTGGAGGGAATCCACGGGTGCATATGGTTGTGGGTGGCAAAGCTCGAATCACCTTTGTTTCTCCTTTCCCTTCTACCTTTCAGAATATTTATCTCTATGCTGCTAAGATAAGTTTCCCAGCTCTTGATCTCTACCTTATTAGTGACTCCCAGCCTGGCTAGTTCCTGCTCATTTATTCTACTATTATAAAATTTCCTTCTCTGATTAACTGATTGACTTTTGTGGAAAATTAAATGTATTTCCACCCAGGATAACAATAAAATGATATCAGGTTTGTTTGTTTTGTTTTGATTTTTGAGACAGAGTCTCCCTTTGTAGTTCAGGCTGGCCCTGAGCTCACTATGTAGCCCAGGCAAGCCTCGAACTCATAGCAATCTTTCTGCCTCTTCCTCCTGAGTTCTGGGATTATGGGCGTGAGCCACTGCACCCAGCATTGTAGTATGTGGTACTAATTGCTGGTCGATGTGAGTCACCATGCCTGGCATTGTAATATGTGGTTAACGGGGATCGAACCCCGGCCCTTGTGCTTGGGTGACAGGCACCAGAACCACTGAGCTAAATTATTGGCCCATGATTACAGTTTTTATCCCTTGGATGCTCACATTTAATCTCACATTAACTTTTGAGGGACAAGGAAAAGGTTATGTTTTATAAAGAATCTGGAACCCTCAGCAGGGAACTTCAGTTATCTGCTTTCTAAACCCATAGAAGCTGATGTACAGAATTAATCTTCTTTTATTTTTCTCCTGTTTTAGAAGAAATTGAGGGATTGAAAATATGTGATGGCTAAGAAAATAAGAGAAAGGAAAAAATCAAGATTTGACTGTGTTGTGCTGTTTTTGGAAATTTTATTTCTCATTCTGCTTAGGAATCAAAATTTGGGTATAGCAGTACATTATTGGAAGGGGAATATCACTTTGTTACAGTGGTTTTAAGGTGAGAATAATAAAGCCCTTATCCATGAGACTGTTGTTTTTTTTTGTTTGTTTGTTTGTTTTTTTTCCAGCCAAGATATTTCCATGTATTTTGAAGGGCTATTGAGGCAGATAAGAGTGTGCATTATGGTATGTACACCAGGTCACTAGGTTTTTCCATTTTTCTTCAGCTTATGCAACAGGATATTGTGGTCTATGATGCCAGCAAGACAGAATATGTGAGAGTGTTGGCTGCTATGCATTCTTAGTGGAAATTCTGTGCCTATTGCTTAAGAGTAAACATTCAAGGAAAAAAATACACAAAACTAGTATTTCCATAATTCACTAATGATTTCTCCATATAAATGTTGCTCTTTATTCATTATCATAGTGGGTTTTAATTTCTAATGGAATAGCAAATACAGCCACATTTAAAATATGGAAGCACATTGTGTTTTAAAGCAGAGGACAGATGTGCAAATATTGCTCCTAAGGTGATCTGGGCCATTTCTGACCATTATTTACAATAGTTTTGTTTATCTGATTGTACTTGGAGGAGAAAATTTTAATTGCTCACCATGGACTATCTTGATGTTTAAATGGTCTAAACCTCCTGACTTTAATTGATGTGCCCGAATTAACCTGACAGATCTATACTCCTCTGGACTCTCTGGGACTTTAGACTGCCCTAAAAGTTGATTAATGAACCAATCCTCTGCTATTCAGAGAGAAAACATTAATTTTATATTTTCTAATATTCTTGGAGCTGTTTTGATTTATCCAGTCTCCTTGGGAAAATTGGATTTCTCTTATGCAGGATGTTTTGCCATTCGTGGTGTGATTTTAAGTGCCTCTTCAGCATTTTCTAATATCTAGTCCAAGTAAAGGAAAATGAGGAGAGGAAGGTAGGCAAGGGAGAAAAGAAGAGGAAGAAGAAATAGAAACAATAGCAAAGAAGAGGCAGAAATAATACACACACACACACACACACACACACACACACACACACAAAAATACAGGTTTAGTCTCCTGAGAGAAATTTGCTAGATTTGACATGAATCCAATTATTATATACATTTTCAGACTGCAAGAAAAATATTTTAACCATCCTTACATATTCTTTATTTTTCTGAACTCTATGTTTGTCTCTCTTTGCACTATTTATTTTTTCTTGTTCTTTTTCAATCTGACTACTTCCCTGTTCAATATATTAAGATTGGAGGAAGTAGAAACCTCCAGTGTGATGCATTTACTATGACTCTGGCTACACTCGGGACATAAGGCTTTTTCAATTAGCATACTTAGATTCTAAAGCAAGAGATGCTGGAAGCTCAGCTTGTCACAGGCTTCACAGTAATGAAGGAGAAGAGATAGTAGGAGTGTATAGGAGTCTGGATCCCCTTAAATTTGAAGACAGAGATAATCCGGTCTTGTTTGCAATTGACAGCTGTGCAGTACCTTCCTTAGTAGCCCCAGATGCTTGAGGTTCCATATACACTCAGTTTATACCCGGGTCTAGACAGAGGCTGTAGCTTTGTTAGCAGAATAATTGAAATCAGGGCAGCTGTGAATAGGGTAATTAGTAAATGGAAGTGGTGGAGGAATCTCTCCCTCCCACCACACGCAGTATTAGTGAGGACCTGGCTTTTTCAAGACAAAAAGCGAAGGCATTGTTGTCTTCATGCCTGGTTACTTTGTTCAAGCAAGTCTTATTTTCCTTTTATTACTCTGAACATCCTGTGATTAAAAAGGTTCTTCCTGTCATCACCAGTACAGTGAGAATGGATGACTACAGGAATTGCCACGAAGCATTATGCAGTATTGACTTCTTAATCACAAAAGGAAGATCATGTTATGTTAAACACAACTTTAAATCACTTTTGTTTTAAATCTTTGTACATAACTAATAAGTATAGGGTGTGTGTGAGGGTGTGTGTGTGTGTGTGTGTGTGTGTGTGTGTTTGTGTGTGACAACGTGAAAGCAAGTATGCAAGGGAAATAACGTTGATTGAATCACAATGTGTGTTTATGTGAGGTTACAGAAATGACTCAATATTCCCAGAAGACAAAGTGCTATCTTCTTCCATCTTCACCATTGAAGAGCTTCAGAGTCAGAAAAGTGATTCCTGTGCCCACACTAATTGCAGCGAGTAAATAGCAGAACCTGCCTTGCTGCTGGGTTCAAAGACGCCTGCCATGTAAAACACACTATAGCAGCACCAAACTCTTGGTCACTTACTTTCAAAACGTGACAACCAGAATTACCTGTCCATAACCAGGGAGACAGAAAATGCACATTCTCAGAAGAATACCCAATTTGAAAGACATGAAGCACACGATGTACTTTTTTATGATGCAAATATGGTTTTGATTTGTTCTAGGCTTTTATACATATACAGTATATAGATATATATAGATAGATAGAGATATAGATAGATAGATAGATAGATAGATATCTACCTAGCTCTTCAAACATATGATGTAGATATATCTATAGATATATCTATTTATATCTATCTATATAGAGAGAGCTCTTCAAACAAAAAGGTAGAACCCAGGGCAGGGTGTTATGTGCTAAAGGTAGAACCCAGAGCATGTGGTGTTATGTGCTAAATCTTATACAATGAGGGATTAAAAAGACATATACATTGGGCCGGGAAGTTAGCTCAGTGGTTCCAGCGCCTGTCTTGGAAGCGCAAGGACCTGGGTTCGATCCCCGGTAACCACATACAATACTGGGCATGGAGACTCACCCCAGCAGCAACCAGGACCACATACCACAGTGCCGGGCGTGGTGGCTCATGCCTGTAATCCCAGCACTCGGGAGGCAGAGGCAGGAGGATTGCTGTGATGTGAGTTTGAGGCTGAGCTTGGGGCCATCCTGAACCACAAAAGCGAGACCCTGTCTCCAAAGACCTAAAAAAAAAAAAAAAAAGACATATATATCTATCTACCTATCTATCTATCGATATAGATATGTACATATATGGACATTTATGTATCACATGGATCATAGACCTCTTTCCAGCTTTAGAAACAGTGTCCTGAGGGACATCAGTTCTTAACAAGAATAGGTTTGCAGGGGGATGAGGGAAAGCTGGTCTGGTACAGACACAGTGAGTCCATGGAGTGGGAGGCAGTTAGCTCCAGCACGCTGCTGCACTGCTCGGGTGCTTTTCACTTAGTTTCTTCTGTAGCTCAGAAATACTGACTGTAGCTTCCTGAATCTTCCTCTTTACCAAACCACTGTAGGCTCTATCCTTCCTCTAAGATGTTAAGGGATTTAATACATCATGTGTCCATGTGGCTCAGAGATTTTCCTTGGTACCCAGTAGTGCAGAAGTTTAGAGCACTAGGAAATTCTTTTAGCCTAAAAATGTCAGTGTGTGTGCATGTGCGTGTGCATGTGTGTGTGCATGTATGTGTGCATGTGCATGTGCGTGTGTGTGTGTGTGTGTGTGCATGCGAGCACTAGACTGGCAATGGTGCTGTGTGAATTCTGAAATTTGGTTGTGATTTCACTCCAAGTTCCATTTTATTTTTAATAGAATCAGAATGTTTTATCCTTCTCAAAAGCTGTTGCTTTCTCATATATGTGGCAACAAAACAGATAGCAGGACTCGCTTAGACTTCACAAGTACATGAAAGGTTGGGTTGGAGGGATTCTCACCAATCCATAATCGATTCTGTCTACTGCAGTGTTTCCAAAATTGAAACCAAAGGATGTTGGTGCACAAATCCTCTTCTCATGGACTCAGTAGGCTAGTTATCCATTTTAAAGCATGTAGTACTTCTATCACATAAGAATAAATTTCCCCATCTTATTTTGATGCTACACTCTGTAACTGAATAGAAAGAAGTCAAAGCTTTATATAAATGCCACATCTAGGGAGGCTGATGCTTCAAGAAAAGAGGTAGAACTCAGGGCAGCTTGTGTCATGAGCACGTGTTATGTGCTATATCTTATACAGTGAGGGATTAAAAAGACATATTTTGCATTCATTCATTTATTGTAGTACATGGGAATGTGCTAGATGCACTGTTAAATAATTAAAAAGCAAAATAAAAGATAATCGGAATCAAGGAGATGGATCTTTTGTAAAGACAAAGCGGACCATGAGATGGGAGGAAAGGAAAAAAGGCAAGAAAAAGGGGATAAACAAAATGAACTAAGATGTGTTATGCACATGGACCGACTCTACACAAGAAAAACAACTGCTATGTACTTCAAACAAGTACCAATAAAAATAAAATAGTAAAACACCAAAAACTTACAGAAAAAAAGAAGTCATTTTGGCCCTCGTGTGTTTATGGTGTTGGAGATGGGTTCAGAATGAAGAAACATAAACAACTAGATCATAACAGTAGTTCTGCGATGGTTCTGTCTAGAGCACTGTCTTGTAGGAAAGTAATGGGGCCATACTTCCCTGTCTGGTTTTCATTCTGCTGAGCACAGAAGGTTGAGGAGCAGTCATTTACATGCAATTCAGAGAGAAAAGCAGTGTGAGGGAAGCTCTACCAGTGCTGTCGGAACTTCAGAACTAAGGAACAGAGTGTAGGGTGAAGGGGAAAAGGTAGCAAGGATCCCGCACATGGGAAATGTGCTTTCACGTTTTCCTTCATTGCAGCAAAAACCCGCTGGAAGGCTTTGACAAGGCTCTGACATAATCCAGCTCATCTGTTCAGTGTCCGTCCCGGCCACTATGTGGGAGATAGAGACCAGTCCAGTTCCTCCCAGTAGAATGTGCCAGGTCACATAGACGACCTTTTGTCCTCAAGCACCTAGAAATGCTGCGTTTGAAAGCAAATATCTTTGAAAGTGAATTATTGCATTGGTAAGAAATCCTCAGAGGCCCAAACTGAAGTGAAGACAGAAATCTAGAAAAGGATGCAAGCAAGCTCTGTAAGCTGTTGGTAACCCGGGATAACGTCGGCAGTCAGTGGTTAAAGGTGTATTGATGTGGTAAATCTTTAGAATATTTTAAAATATAAGTCCTGCCTTATGGTCTCCTTCAAAATGAGTCTCAGTTGAACAAAATATTGAACTGTAAAAGACCCTGAAGACTTTGTTTCTGTTTTTAGGGGCGGGGTGGTAGAATTGAAGGGAGGGCAGGGAAAGTGAAAATAATCAGAAGCAAGATATGTCACATATGGATACTAGATCCCAGTGATAAACTCCATTATATTGCACACCTAAAATGTGCCAAGACATTTAAAATCGTTTTTTTATAAAATCCCTAAAATTAATAGTCATAAATATATGCAAACACTTCAATAAATGTAGGGTAAGGAAGGCTTTTCTAAATATATAATCAAAGGTAAAAGACATGAAAATTTAATCTATTTGACCAGAGAAAGATGGAAAAATTAATAGAGCATGAACTTGTAGGTTAGAAGACAAATGATAAATGGAGAAAATATAGAGAAGAGCAAATAATGTCATCAGAATGTGAAGGGCTCTTTTGCCTCAAAGGGACCCTTCCAGTGGGAAGAACTCTTCCATCTGTGGGAGAACATGAGCAAAGATTCGAAAGTAGCATATCGCATCTTTTCTCTGGTATGAGAAAATAAAGATGTAAATGAGTTCTAGAATATATATCATATATTGTGAAATACAAAATACTCAGTGAAATAGGGTAAAGGGGAAAAAATGAGATTATAACAAAAAAGAAAGGAAACCAAGTTTATGTATATGGGGGGTGGCAGGGTGGGTAGGGCTATGGGAAAAAATGAGAATTAAGTTGTGTCATATACTGGTACAAATTCTCATTGTGGAGTGCAATCATGATATCTACATGTAATGTACCAATAAAAATTTCAATTAAAAAAAAAAAGATTTGAAAGTAGCAGTTCAGAAAGTTCCAGAGATCAAATAGCAAAGCTCAGTTGCATGAAGAAACAAAAGAAAACAGCAGTGAGATTCCAGTTTTCTTCCGCTAGCCTGGTGAACATTGATGAGAGTAATCCTGCCTGGTCTTGGTGAGTGCACTGAGCCAGGCCAGGTGTGGGCTTCTTGTGCACAGTGGGTGGAGTGGATGAGGGCACCCTGCTTTTTGAGCTTGCTTATTTGATGCAAAGATAGCACTAAAGTGCTTCCCTTTAACTTCACAGTGAATCCTCTGCACAGGAATTCTAAGGAAACTATCAGAGAAAAGGAGCAAGATGTATTCCTAGACGTGATTTTCAGACGGTTGTTAAGATGGGAGGCATTGGACACAATCTAAGTATTTCACTAATAAAAGGCAGTTAAATAAATCCCTACATCAATAAAATAGAATGCTATGGCTCTATTAAAATATAATACATATTTATAATTATTTCTCTGGCACTGTGCTTGCGATAGATGTTTCTGTGTAACATAAAGTGCAACTAAAACAAAACCTTCCAAAACTATGGCTTTTCAGTTGTTTTTGGAGCTGGAGAATACTAGCTTGTCAGAGCCAGTGGTTCTATTTTCAGAAATTTTTGAGCCAGTTATCAAGTATGCAGTAGCTAGAAATTAATGTCAGTGAGAGTATTTATAGCATGGAAAGTGGTCTACAGATGGTAAAATGGGCTCCTCTTCACCTCCTTGCCAGTTTACCAGCCCACCACTGGGGTCCACACCCTGGATGAATATGCATCTGTGCGTGTTATGTAGCAAACTTTTGGTAGAATATATATGCAAATCTTAACAGTGCTTAGCATTAAAACACAGAATCATGTTCAAGTTTGTTTCCTTATTAAAAAAATAATTATTTATTACCTGAATATCTATAATCCTAAATATTTATCATTAGATACAGAGTAACTCAGTTTGGGGAAATAAGGAAGATTGAAAAATCTGAACTCAGGGCCGGGGATTTAGCTCAGGGTTCCAGCACCTGCCTTGCAAGTGTAGGGGCTAGGGTTCGATCCCCAGGAACCACATACAACAATGCTGGGTATGGAGACTCATGCCCACTAGCAATCAGAACCATGTACCACAGTGTCAGGCGTCGTGGCTCATACCTGTTATCCCAGCATTCAGGAGGCAGAGGCAGGAGGATTGCTGAGTTTGAGGCTAACTTCAGGACCAGCCTGAACTATCAGGACCAGCCTGAACTACAATGTGAGACCCTGTCGCAAAAAGAAAAAAAAATGAACTTGTCAAATCCTGGAATGGTAAACAAGGAACAATTATGCAATTCCTGTTGTTTAAGCATTGTTGTTTCTGCTGTATCGATGAATTGCTGTGTTAACAACTTTCCAATTGCAGAAATAATTTTAATATTCATTAAATGGCCTCAGTAGACCACAAAGTTAGGTGTTTTGGGAGGGAAAAGCATTATTGTTATTTATTATTTTTTGGATTATAACCATGGCTGTATGTAACATCAAGAAAATATGTATAAGCTACACAAATATTCGGAAGCTACAATAAATTAGTCCCCACTTTCCCTCATCAAAATTTGCTAATTCAAGAAGTGGGCTGTGAAGGAGCTATATTATTATACAGCCTTTCTGCCTTTTACACATTTCCAGTGATTATAAGCAGCTCTCCTTTTTACCTCTTGTTCTGTGCTTTATAAGTACAAAACTGCCACCACACTAAGCTCGGCTAGCTGTCAACATTTCAGTAACCACAGCCATGATTATACATGTGTTAAACAGATGAAGACTCCTTCCTTCATCTGTCAGCATTCCTGCCCTTCTCCCATTGAGAAGCATATGTAGCCCTGGCTCTACGCGATGTACCAGACAATCCACACTCCTCTATTTTCTCTGATCCTCACCATGGAAAATGACATCACAGTGTTTTGCAGTTCTAAAAGATTTGTATTAATTCTCAGAAGAACATTGTAAATCAGAACCTTTTTCAAGGTTCACAGATGAGAAGGTCAAGGTGTGAATGACTTGGCAGAGTCAGACACATACTCTGTAAAAGAATCAAGACTCAAGTCCTTGTCTTCTACTCCAGACTCATTATTGTTTCGCCCAGAAAATTCATGGAATTCCTACCCTCTCATTACTAAGGACTTCACTTATTTTATATTTTTCCAAACACTCAGTGTTTTGCAAACAATAAAAGCAGACATCATTTCAATCTAATTTAAGAACATTTCCTCACCCTAAGAAGAAACCCTATAGCCTTAGCTGTTCCCTCCCTCTTTAGCTAAAGTCAACTGCCAATCTACTTTTTATTCTACATATTTGCCTGTTCTTGGCATGTCATTTAAGTGAAATCATTCTATCCATGGCTTTCTGTGACTTTTTATTCACCACATACCTTTTTCATTACTAAAAGTTTTCATGGTGCATCCATGTTATAGAAAGAATCAATGTGTGATTACCTTTTATGGACAGATAATATTCCTTTGTTTATACTTTGCTCAGTGACAGGCATTTATAACACTTACACTCCTTGACTACTACAAGTAATACTGCCACACACATTTGAGTGTGTTTGTGTGAACATAGATCTTTCTTTCTCTTGCATGTATACCTAGAAGTGGAATCAGTGGGTCATGATAGTGCTATGTTGGAGATTTTGAAGAACTTTTTGAAAGTATCTGCAATAGGGTAAATGGCTTTTTGAAGTACATTCTGGAGAGAACAGATGAATCTTAGGCTGTGTTAATACAGCAGCTTTATAGAATGACTTCTGGAGTTAAAATATGTTGCTTAAAAAAAGAAAAGCTGGCTTGCCTACAGTGAATATTGCTGCTGTATAGATACCATTTTGAGATCATAGTTTAGTTGTATAGTAATTCTATGTTTTCATTTTTTGAGGAATTTTCCTGGATTTACCAGAAAGAATAAAGACAGTGCAGTATATATGAATATTATTCAACCTTAAGAAAAGAACATCTTTCTGCTTGCAACAATACTGAAGAACATGAAAGATTAACAAAGAACATAAAGTAAAGACAGATACCACATGATTCCACTTACATGAAGAATTAAAATAGTCAACTTCACAGAAATAAAGAGCTTATTGGTGGCTGTTAGGGGACAGAGAAGAGGAAATACAGAGGAATTAGTCAAAGGGTAGGCACAGAGTTGGTTCTACAAGATGAACAAATTCTCAAGATCTCCTGTATGGTTTTGTTAACAAGACTGTCTTGTGTTCCTAAAAATTTGCTAAGCAGTTAGCTCTTACATAACGTATCCCATATGCGTACTCTAATAAAATAGTAAAAATAAAGATAATGAGAAGAAAATTTCAGAGACAGATTTGCAGCATAAATTGTGATGGCTTTGTGGACGCATGAGACTCACATCCAGATTAATCAAGGTGTGTACATTAAATATATACAGGTTTTATGTCAATGATTTAAAAACCATTGGAAGAAAAAAAGAAAAGGAAATCATAGTGAGTTATGAACTCTTTGTAGACCTTTAATCTCTGATCTAGCAAAGGAGGATCTGAGCATTTTCCTTTTTTGTTACTGTAACAAAATGAATTGTCAGTGCAAGAGAAGCTCAGAAAATGTCTTGGGTCACAAAGTGTTCTGGGTAATTCACAATTCTTAATATGTAACAGACAGTCAAAAGTAATGCACTCAAGGTATGTCACAGTTTTGGATGATTCTCAGCATCCTTACCTGTAAAATGAACATGATATTATTTCTGCCTTTCCCAGAGTTGCCATGGGGGTCTAATGAGATAAAGGTTTTGATTCTATTCATGACAAAAGGAAGTAGAGGCAACTTGAAATGAAATTAAACATTACATGTTTCACCATGAAATACCGCTGATTTGCTGTGTGGTAGATTAGGATTGAGGTCTTTGAGTTGGAGATAGATGATTGTCCACATGGACACATATTTCTAAATATTATTAAACTTTTGACCCGGAAGCATATCTACAAACTTTAAATGCTTATTTGCTGGCAAATTTTCTAAGAACTCAGTGACAGCTAGAGTACTATCTTCAAACCCCCTTGCTTTAAAACCAAACTCCAGTCCCAGGATTCTCTGCCACTTATTTTAGTTTTGGTGACTCTAAATCTTTTCTGTCTCATAGTATTTTTCAATTGTGTTTTTTAATATAACTGCAAAAGGAAGATGGGAAAATAAAATTTATTCATTTATTCAGTAGTGACTTCTTGAAGCATCTGCCAAGCGTGGGATACAATGGTGAACAAGATAGGTTTTCTTTCTTTCTGCATTACTTATAATCTCCTAGGGTATTTTTTTTTGTCTAAATGTCTCTTTGTCTTTGTTAGTCATCATGATTCGTGAATGACACCATCGCTATGTTTCATTTAAAATGAAGAACAAAGTAGAGGTCAGGTTTGGTCTCTAAAAGAACGTGAGGAAAACACAAGGAAGGTAAAAGATCTTTATCTGCAGTTCAACTCTGGCTACTTTGCTGGGTAACTTTATGTAGGCCACTTTACCTATCTGAATTGGTTTTTTTTCTCATCTGCAATACTGTTCAGTTCCTTCTGACTCTAACATACTAGGAATCTCTGAACTGAATCACTTTACTTTTTCTTATCTATTTTTTCTCACCATGTTAGCTCTTTTTTGATGTGGTTCTGTCTCGTTGTCACCCTAGTCCATGCCACAGTGTCTTGCTCTTCTTTTCTGTAGCAATTTCATAACTGGCTGTTTCTCTGTCTCACTCTTATTCCCTACAACTCATGCTTCACACAACAGCCAGTGCTATGTACAGGAAACAGAACATGAAATTGCTGTCTCTTCTAAAGAAAATCCTTGAATATTTCCTGTTGTCCTAGGACTAACTTTCAGGTTCCTACAGTGGCCTGTCTGATCCTATTCTTCATGCCCAATTCTGTTATTTCCATATTTTTCTATTTCATTGTCTTTTGTGCTTCTCATAGTCAGGCTTCCTTGGATTCTTCCTAGAATTAACTTGTACTACTTCTTTCGAACTGTGAGTTCTTTTCATCTTTTTCTCACGATTTTGCCCTGCACCTTCTTTTGGTAGCACTCATTGAGTAAAAACTCAGTTTATCTACCTTTTTATATTATGCTGAACTTTTTTGTGCTCCTGCCAGTAACAACTACTTTGTTGCTTATGTAAATATTTACTTAATTAACTAGTTAATTAGTTATTAAGTGTGTCACCTTATCTAGAGTGCAAGCTCCTTGGATAGACAGTGTCACTCACCTCTGTGCCTTTAGAGCTGTAGAAAAAGCTTTGACCTCAGCAGGTCCTCAGAAAATAGTCAGTGAAGAGGTAGATGTTATAAATGACAAAAATTTCCTCCTCTGCATCAGCTCTATGATTATTCTGTGTAGAAGAACAAACCTCAAATAACAAGCTATAAAGTGAATAATGTCACAAGAGAGGGCCAGAGAAACTGTGTTAGTGGTTTTTGAAATGAAAGAAATTGCTTCAAACCAAAAGCAGGTAGCTTTGTCTAGGGCTCGAGTGTACAACCGAAGAGTTAAATGGTTAGTGTGGTTTAACTACGTGATTGTTGCAAAAGAGATGTGTGACTCCGTAATTGCTTCCTCCCTGTTCTGACCAGCAAAGCAAACTCCCTAAGCAAAAGAAAGAATTGTACCTTTTAAATTTACTTTTGTTCTTTACTTATTCTTATTTACACTTTACTTGTTTTTTTTTTTGTATATAAAATCTATGGATTTGGAAAGAATATATAGTCATATAAAACTACCACAAGGGCAGTACAGAAAAGTGCTATTATTACATCCCCCAAATATCCTTTATATCCCCACTGTGTAGTCAAAACTCCTCACACTCCAGCCATAGCAAGCATTGATTTGCTTTTTGTTCCCATATCCCTGTCTTTTTCAGAATCTCAGATAAATGAAATCATTCAGAACTGGTTTCTTTCACTTAACATAATGATCCATATTGTTGTGTGACTTCCTGCTTTTGGCTATTACTCGTAAGGCTCTGATAAACATCTATACAGCTTTCTCTGAACACAAATCTTCATTTCTCTTGGGTAAATAACCAGAATTCATACTGCTATGATGTATGGTGAGAGTATCTTTAACTTAATAAAACCTGCCAAACTCTTTTCCAAAGGTACTGTATCCTATTGTGCATTCACAGCTGCAGTGAATGACAGGTCTACCTTCTGTGCATTTCACCAACACTTGGGATTTTCCACTTTTTACATTTCATTGCTTTTTATAGTTATGTCATAGTATTTTGTATTGATTTTTAATTTGCATTTATTCAGTGATTTGGGATTTGAGGTGTTCATACATCTGAAACCAGTGACATACTATGCTGCTCTGAGGAATGAATAGGCAGCATACTACACTGCCAAGCACTGTTGTTCATGGAGATTTCTGGTTGTTTAAATACTTTGAGATCCGACTTCACAGTCAAGGGGCAGTGAAGATTCTAGATCTTTAGACCTCTCGCAATGTGTTGTCACTGATGGTGATAGCGTCGGGGGTGGAAAGCGAACAGATACCGACACGTCATCTTCTTGACAGATCACAACTACGGAGAACAGTCTAAGAGGTCATCACCCCCTGCCAGCCTCCTTCCTCAGCCCAGGTCACTGTAGTTATCTCTTGATCTCTCTTGTAGTTTATATAGGTAAACACAGAGAAAATTAATGGAATAAAGACACGACATGCTTCTCCCGTGTGGAAGTGGAAGATGCCCATCTGGCCTATCCTCTAGGCCAGGCCACAAGCGTCCTTCCCAACCCACTGTTTGACTCTACTCATGGTTATTAATATGTAGTATTTCATTCTTCAGGAGCGATCAGCAGCTCTCAGTTGCTGTCTGCACATAATCAGTCCTTACCCCAAATGACACCAGCCTAACGTGTTCATCATGCTGCACTGAGTTACGCCATCCCCCATAATCCAGCCCAGTGACTAAGGGACTGACTTGTCACAGCCCATCGCCTGGTCTCATTCCCTGTGTCTCTCTGTGCACATTCTGTTCATTTTTCAGTCAAAAATGAGATGTTAATCTCTTCTGCGAAGGCACCATGGAACTGCACTCCTTTAACAGTCAGAATTAAGAGCTTCCATGTGCCTTGTTATGACATGCTGCCTCTTTTCTCTTCTGAACATTTACTTCCTTCTGCTTTGCATGGGGAGGGCTTTCCTGACTCTTTTTTCTGTCTGGATAGTGAGATCTTTGAGAGCAAAAACTATATTTTCCTGTCTCTTTACCCCCATTGCAAACTGACATGTGTGGTAGATTCTCACTGAGAGCTTATTGATTGAAGGACACGAAATAACCCACAGTTCACCTTGCTTTGTGAACCAGACAGAAGAGGTGTCTGCGTGGCTGGTAGTTATAGCTGGAGGTGACAGGATGATCGGATATGTTCTAGGCAAAGCCAGTCCTGGCTCCCGATTGGCTGTGGCTATGCTCTCCTGTCAAGAATAGAAAGAGGCTGATTTGATTTTTGAGTAATAAGACACCAGACTCTTAATTGTCTCCCTTACATGCCTTCCATTATTCTGTTTAAGGTGATTTTCTACCAGCATGAAATGTTCTCCTTCCAGACAGCTGATGGAGGAGCTGAGTCATGCCTGACTCTACTTAATAAGACACCGGCGGCTCATGCCGGAGGGAACTGCCTCTGAGGACGGGTTGACATTTCTGATTCCTCCACTTTTCAGAGGTGGGTGTTGGGAGGGAAGGCTGAGCATGCAGAGAGCTTCGGAGTCTTCCCTGGAAGCAAGTCTGCGTTGTGACACTGATTCAGAAGACATGATCAGCCCCACCGTCTCCTAGCCATGCTGTTTTCTGTCTGATGCTAGAAACCACCAATCAAGGGTTTTATGTTCCTCGGGAAGGAGTCTTGCTTAACTTTGTCCTGCTTTCTGCTAACACACGCTCTCAACTTTTGCCTTTTTCTCTGAAAAAACTGGCTCCATGTTACATTTTTAGGTTTCAGACTGGAGAATGGTGTTGGTGTTAGCACTGATGATAGACTCATCACATTATGAGGACCAGTAGGATTAAAAATCAGATGGCTTCACAGTTTTATACTTATGGAGGAGACAGCAGAGTTGTGGAAGAGGAAAGTTATTTGAGCACAGTCAGCCCCAGATTTTACATTCTGGACCACTTAAGAGAAGAAATGCTTACTTTGGCTTACAGTGTGTAGAGGTTTTAGGCCCTGGTTGGATAACTCCGGGCGGGAAGTTATGGTCCAGAGTAGATTCCTGGAGAAGCTGCGCAGGGCCTGACAGTCAGAAACAGCAAGAGAGTCAGGAGAGGGGCTGAGGAGGGAGATAAACCCTTGCAGCCTTCTCCAAGAGTGTCCTTCCTCTTCCACCCAGACCCACCTCCTGATGAGGCAGCTGTGCACCTCCATCTCTCGGTCGCCCTCCAGAAGCTGTGCTGGGAGTTCTCACGTCTCTTGGGGATGTCTAGATATAAACTGTCATAACAGGGAACCCTCCCAACTGTCAGCTTTTCCATGAGTCAGAAAGCCGTAGCTCTGGAAGACCTGCAGTCTCCAAAGATCAGTGCACTAGATGTGACAGTGTTGCTTTGGGATATTTGCCTTGAGACACACACACACACACACACACACACACACGCACACACAGTCCTCTTGTACACACATAAAAAGTCCTGTCTTTAAGTTGTTATCAGTGTGCAGTGAATCTCCTGAAAGCCCTTTCCTGTGACTGCTGACCCCTTTCCTGACTTAGAAGTTATTCTTGTAATTTGAGTCTTTCTCTTTTCTGACAATTAATTTGTTTTCTTCTGTGGAAGAATGTTGCTGTTACAGCTGGCAGTGCCAGCAGTGAGTGTAAGTGGACAGGGAATGAATGGGTGTCCTGTGCGAAAGAAAAACTGACAACAAGAATTACATCTAAAGTGGAAAATTGGATCTTTTTGAGAGTGTTTATGTGATATGAAAAAGTGCCATCTCCTGTTTCATTTCCTTTGTTTTAAGAGCTGTGGATTTCAGAGAAGTTGTAGTTTCTGCTTCCTTTTCAGCAATAAATAATGTAAGAAACAAACATTTTCAATCTGAAGATTGTAGTGAGTTAAGAAGCAGAGGGCAAATACATGTAGGTCTAAAAATTCAACTTCCGACTTACTAGAAGAAAATAGACTGATGTAAATGTAAACTGTCTTTTGTATTTGGTTTTATATACAGAAGTAATACGTGTGTTACAGAGCAAATAGCTAGGACTCTAGGAGATTTCCGTCCTGCTCTGTTACTAACCTTGTCTTTCACCTTCGACATCTTCTCATTCCTTTAGCCTCACAGCTTGATGTATGTATAGAGTATGTCATGGGACGGGATAGGATCTGAGACCCCCTTCCAGTCCTACTGCTTGACTATGTCTGGAAATGCACAACCAGCTATCGTGGCAAAAATATTCAGCACCTTGGGCTGGGATTTCATCTGGGCATTTCTCAAAATCCTCTTCTCCTTGGGAGATAGAGCCCTGTGCTGTAGTAAATGATGATTGGAAACTGAGCCTCTCGGGGCACCCACCTCTGGAGGATTTTTTTTTTTTTTTTTGTCCTGCCACCCCATCATTATTTGTCTGTCAGATATTTCTCCAAACTCCCTTTCTCATGCTTCCTGCTTTTAATGCTGGCTTCACTCGATTTTCTCTCAGAATCTGTTGTTTTCTGCTTGTCACTATTTGCCTTCAAGAAAAATCTACATGCTTGACACATTATTAAAATTGGATGAGACCACACTGGCATGTCTCAGGTGAAGCCTCTGTTGAGCACAGCCGCGGGTTGTAGCCCATGTGTCTTTCTCTGGCAGGTGATGGAGATTGGAACCTCCTTTTTACTCCAGGCGTTTTTTTCAGAATTGCTGAAGAGGCCGCTGACAAGGCCCACAAGATGTGTTCTCCTTTGATTTTGTGGTTGTGCCTATAAAAAGGATGCAAAGCCTGAGGTTAAGCAATCAGACAACTCCTAATTGAAAGTTGAAGGCCCCTACCATACTTTACTGTTGGAGCCTCGCTGTCTCTTCAGTCGGGAAGTGAGAAGAGGGTTTGGAAGACCCTTAAACACCCAGACAGTTTAAATCTCAATATAGTTGAATAAAAAAAAGTGCCCCAAACCCAGAAAAACAGTGAAAAACAAAGAAAATTAAAAACCAAAAGATCCATATTTAGTTGACTTCCTTCACTCGAGGAGTCTTCTTACTTTTGGATTTGGTGACTTTGGCTCTGGTGAAATCAATAAAATCTTAAAAACGAACACACATAAAAATTCTCCTTCACTAATAATCCTCTTCCTAAGTCTGAATATCTCCATTTGTAAAGTTCAACGGGATACCTATAGCTAAACCTTGCTAAGTTCTTACCATGCCCTAGAGGTGAAGTGGGTTTTCATGTGTGATCTGATTTGCCCCTGACAACAGCTCTAGAGGGCAGGTGTCTTAACAACTTCACCTTCAGTTTCATGTACTACATGCATGGAGAAGCAGGTACAAGGTCCTTCTTTTCAGGTTTCACACCTGTAGGAAACATTGAATAAGCTGCTTTTGGCCTCAGGGGCAAGATTTGAGCATCAGATTCTTTGCCTAAAACATCATGGATGAGCACAGAAATTATAATTTTGTGGTTTCACCGAATGGACACAGGTGTAGCTATCTTCTGTAGTGCACTACTCTTTCTGGGATTGATTCATTACCTGTTTTTCCCCCCTCTGTTTCAAAGGGAAATATATTACTGTGCTGTATCTTAATATCAATGAAAAACATCAATATATACACATATATATGTATGTATGTATGTATGTGTGTATATATATATATATATATATATATGTATATATATATATATACACATACACACCAGGATAATGCAGTAGAAAGAATATACAATTTTAGTTGAAAGGCAAAGAATATTTAGCACTAGTGAGCTGTGTACTTGCTGTACATTGAGTTAGTTCTCTGGACTCATTTAACTAAAGTGAGAGGGTTTTCATAGATATCTTAAAAAACGCTCCTGTTGTGCATCATTCAAACTGGTTGCTAGAAATCTGTTCTCATAAGTAAAATATGTTGGGAATTGTTGGGCAATGTCTAATCTAAGAATGGCTGTATTCAGTTTCGAATTGAGAAGTGTGTAATATAAACCACAGTAAGGAGAATTTGAAGAGCTGTCTGCTAAACAATTTATAAATGTCTCATTTCTTCTTTTACACAGGAGGGTATTTAATTTACTTTCACCAAGTTAGATGGGTAAGAAGTAGCAACCCAAGGATAAGAATTGGGACTGTCAAATACTTACTCTTGTGTACTCCTAGGGGAAGTGATTTTCAGGTGTAAGGAACTTGGCTTGTTTCCTCACATGTCTATCATATATTTTAGTCCTATTTTTTAGACTTATCTCTTGGCCGTGCAAACCGCGTGTGTGCAGTAAGGCCTTACTGCTGTGCTACTGGACCTGGAAGTTGTAGCTGACTCTAAGATGTAATAGATTCTGGAAATTTACAAAAATGTCTAAAATATCTTTACTTTTACTGCAAGTAATTTCTTTCTTGAATGGAAATTTGAAGGCAGAAATGCATTTTTTTCTGGGTTTTGTTTATAGTTCCCAGCACTCTTATGACCTAGAATAAATATTTTGTAATAATGAAAGTGGAAAATGAAGGCTGCTTGATTATTTTATAGGAATTGTAATTGGATCTTTACATCTTAATCACGGATTACAAAAGATTGCTTAGGGCAAAAACAAAGACCTACAAAAACCAGCTAATGACTGCTTAGCGTTTCCCCAGCGCACTGTGCCCATTTGACATAAGCCAGTTTATTTATTGTCACAATAGCCCTACAAAGAAAATAATTCCCTTCAGCCACATGAGAATACTCATTATAGTAATTTTTGTAAAGCAAATAATGGAAACATGGTGCAGAGGGAGCATACTCAGAATCCATTCTTTCATCTTCTAACTCTGCTGCCACTGATGAGAGAAACAGCCTGTTCTCATATAAGATGATGCCATTTCGAATTCTTTCTATTACACACAGCCCTGGGAGGGGTGGTTGCTGGGGTCTTTTTGGAGATCAAGGCATGAGTACTCAGGGTATGTTTGTGGTGCTCAAAAACCACTTGAAACAATTTGATTGAGGCCAGGAAATGGTTTGTTTAGCCCTGGAACTTCTACAGTTCTTTAGGAAATACAGGATTTGAACTCAGCTCCCTTGGTACCAGGAAAACTTAGTAGAAACTGACAGTTGTGTTTTTAAACTGAGAAGACCCTCAGCATAGCAGATAGTGAACAAAAATTGAACTGTTCAGAGAACGTAGAACAGTAGTGGGAAACTGATGCTCAAGTGTTACCCGTGGCTCTTTTAAGACAAAATATGCTAATGTGGCTTTTTCCCTGAATTAAAACCACAGTATTCAAATCTAATTGTAGGGTTGGCACTGTGCAGTAGACAAGTGGGTTTTAGATTGCAGTCTGGTCACTCGTCTCTCCATTTTTGCCGTCGTTCCTCTAGAATGTGGATCCAGTAATGACACATTGAAAGACCCCACCCTAAGGCATCCTGTAGAGAATTTCATTTTATAACTCTAAATTCTAGCTACTATACCTCTGGCTGTTTTCACCCATTTGTGCAGTGATTCCTTTTTCTTTTGTAACCTCTTCTTTCATTGTTTTCCTTTTTCTTTGTTTATATGTTTGGCTGGTACTGACTTTTGCCATGCTTTTTTTCTATTTTAAAAACTAGTCAGGCCTGACACATCTGATTGATATAAAATGACAGTCTTTAGGACAGTGTAAAGATAAATATCCAGTGCCACAGGGAATAGTACACATTTACATCACTGGGAACAAAACTCCTCCTAGGAACAATCTCTCAGAGTCCCTCAAGGTTGCAGATTTGTCTCCCTAGTCATGACCCTTTTTCTGAATTTGGCATTCTTTCCTTCCCTGGAAAATTTCATCATCTGTTATCATCTGCCCACAGCTATTTCCTATTTTCTCCAGATTACTCAATCCAGAAAAGTCCCTTTTACAGTGGGAGTAGGTATTTCTAATTACGTGGTCCAGGGAAGCCATCTGGTGAGTGATTAGGCGGTGTTGTTGAGCAGTACCAACAAAACTTGGGTGGATGATGGATGCTCCCGGCCACTCCAGCTCTTCCTCCCCCTCCTGACTTCTGTCTCTTTCCTTTTCATGGCACAGGTGACAAGTCTGAATTTTCAGAAACAGCTGTGTAGGTTCTGGCACCTGCCTTGCAAGTGCAAGGGCCCTGGTTCGATCCCTGGTAACCACATACAACAATGGTGGGCATGGAGACTCATGCCCTCCAGCAATCAGTACCATATACCACAGTGCGAGGTGTGGTGGCTCACTCTTGTAATCCCAGCATTTGGGAGGCACGGGCAGAAAGATTGCTGTGAGTTCAAGGCTGAGCTCAAGGCCAGCCTGAACTATAAAAAAGCAAGACACTGTCTCAAAAAAAAAAAAAAAACAAACAAGGTTGTTTTCACTGTAAATCAGCTTGATTTTTTAAAAAATCGAATGGTCTATTATATTATAGTGCTAAAGAGATATTTATAAATTTTAAATATTTTTTCATTGAAGAACAAAATATATGTCTTTGAATTTAATCACTATTCAAAGACAGCCTCGTGGGTTTAATAAAATCTCAAGAATTATTCAACTGCTCACATATTTTAACAGACAAAGTAGGACACTGTTGTTAGTGATGATGAAGATCAGCTTGAAATATGGAGACTCAAAATAAGAATAGTTGAAACTTATGATTTTGCAACTCCAGAGTGGGTGAAGGCCACCTCAGCATGTAGAAAATGAAGAGTCTAACTCAATAGATCATAACAGCACCTAAAAGTCTGAAGTTCTGAGAATCTTCCAGGTGACACCAAAGATGTTGTCAAATCATGATCCACACTTTGAGTAACAAGGGTATAAATATGTGTATTTCTCTTGTGAAGTCCAGACAAAGAACATCCAAGGCTGATAATGCAGCTTCTCAAGGTATACAAGGTCTCACACCCTTCTGGTGTGTGGGTTTCATTATCTTTAATATTGCTCTCAATACAGCTCCGGACATCGCATCTTGTTCAAAGCTGCAAATATAGGCCAGATAATTTCAAATGTATTCTATTGGCCAGGACTTAGTCCACTGACCAAGTGAAAGGCCAGCTAAGAGATGTTGTCTTTATTCTGACTGGCTCTGTATTGGACTGAAAATTCCCAAACTCAAAAGGAGGG
Source organism: Petromus typicus (assembly GCA_004026965.1). NCBI lineage: Eukaryota > Metazoa > Chordata > Mammalia > Rodentia > Petromuridae > Petromus > Petromus typicus. Next base: position 28,876 of record PVIR01019181.1, read on the forward strand.
AGCGGCAACAGAGGCATGGAAATTGACATAACATCATAAATGGGGATATATGCAGTGTACTCCAGGGCATAGTCCTGAAGGTCTGCCACAGTAAATGGTTTTCCAAAGGTCACGTGGAAAATTCCCATTCACAGATTAATTGTACAGCATAGGCATAAAACTTTCTAGTTTAGCCAGGTGTGGTGGCTCATGCTTGTAGTCCCAGCTCTTGGGAGTCAGAAGCAGGAGGCTCTCCTGGGCTACATAGTGAGTTCAGAGTCAGCCACACTACAAAGCGAGACCCTGTCTCCAAAAACTAAAACAAAACAAAACACAACAAAACTTCCTAGTTTGTAAGAACTTAATATTGTAAGGCCATTGATTGTTAATGATTACAGTATTTTGTATAATTCTGAGCCTTATTTCTTGGATGTGAAAATTTAAGTTCAAAATGGCTGAGGGTTTCCATTGGTAATGATCCCTACTATGATCTTGATCCTGCTTCATCAACTTGATTGGATTAAGAAGCATGTAGTTAATGAGTCAGCTATACATTTAGATGTATCTATGGGACACAGAGTTGTGACGTTGGGTTCCATACATGGTCCACGGTCCTTTTTCTCTCTGGTTTTATCTCTCTACTATGCTTCCTGACTAAGCTAAGTAGTTTGCTTCTTCATGACCTTTTGTCATGTTTCTTCTTGAAGCCACAAAAACATGGGCTGAATGCTCTGAAACTGTGAGCTAAGATCAACTTCTCCTCCTTCCTTTGTAAGTGTCAGACATTGTGTCCCAGTGACGAGAGAGTGGACTGCAATACTCACCCTTCGTATCCTTTGTAATAGTGCATTCGCTTGTCTCTTCTTTCTCCTCCCCTCACCTACTTCTGATCCCTCTTCTGATCCCTTCTGATCCTCTTCTGATCCCTTCTTGTTGCATTAAACTATCACCCTCCAGCCTCCTATGATATGTACTGCTTTTTAGTTAACAGGTTTGTCTTTCATAGTCAATTGTGCAACATCAGAAAGTGAGTTCTAGGAGACTTCATTTTTTCCCCCAGTGGATCTGAGGTCCATTCTTTAGTGCTTGGCTCGTACTGGATGTTCAGTGCATAGTTTTCAGATGAATGAAGCAAGTACATGTTATAGTCTGCCCTGGAGTCCTAACTGTCATCCCCAACTCTCCTTCTCTGTACACATTCTTCCTTTACAAAGCTCCTGCCCGTGATTTAGTTCTCAAACTCCTACCCTGTATGTGTTACAATATCTTGTCCATACTTCACTTACCGATTTACTGTTCATGTTTGTAGTTTGTCTTTGTAATTCCAGTTAAATTTAGTTGAGCAGCATACTTGTTAGCTTACCTACACTTGGATTCTATAAGCATCACCGTCCACAGTTAGTATTTTCTGAGGCAGCTTGGTATGACTAAATACAACAAAGGTAAGGAAAACTGCTGAAACAGATCTAAAACCAGTTCTCTATTAGAATCTGGCTCTGCTGTCAGCCTCGGTAGAACAACTAGTTGGGAGGACTTTCTTTAAAAAAAAAAAAATTAAGTATTTTTTAGCGTACATTTGCAATGCATAATTAGTTTGGGGGGAGATATAGATATAGATATGTATTATGTAATTGATCTTAATCATGTTTGATTCCCTCACTCATCTCTAAGAAGCCTGTCCTTGGTTTTCTATCATCTCGCCTATATTTTATTGTTTTATTTATCTATATTTTAGGTTTCTTGTACAAACTACACCATGAAATATCATCTTCTGTGTTGAAATTATACCACTTAGTACTAAGGTCTCATGGTCCATTCAATGGCCTGCAAATATGATTGTATTTTTATATGGATGGATACATTGCATTGTATCTGTAGACCACGTGTTGTGTATTCATCTTTTTTTGGACATTTAGTCTGTCCAGATCCTAGCTGTTATGAACTGAGCTGCTGTAAACATGGGCATGAATGTATCAGTGTATTTTGATGTCTATGATTCTTTTAAGAATCTACCTAAAGGAGGCATAGCTTGGTCTAATGGAATTACTTTTTTTACCTTTTTGAGGCATCTCTTTTCTAATTTCTGTAGTGATTGTATTACTTTAAATTCCCAATAACAATGTAGAAATGTTCTTTATTTTTTTCTCCACATCTTCACCAGTATTTTTTGTCTCTTATGTTCTTGATAATAGCTATACTGGTTGAGGTAAGATGGAAAGTCAGAGTTGTTCTGATTTTCATTTCCTTAATGGCTAAAGATGACAAACATATTTTCAGGGCTTTCTAGCCATTCTTACATCTTTTAAAAGTGTTTATGAAGTTTATTTTCCCATTTTGGGGGTGTTCATTTATTTGGGGGAGATTAGTTTTTTTGAATTTTATATATATTATAGGTATTTGTTCTTTAACAGAAGAGTTGCTGGCAAATTTCTTTCCAGTTATATAGGTTGCCCTGTCAACCTACACAATTTCAACCTGTTGGTTGTTTTCTTTCCTGTGCAGAAGCCTTTCATTTGATGTAATTCCATTTGTCGTTTGTTGATTCTGGCCAGGCATCCTTCACCTATGCTAGTGACCTCAAGTGTTTCCTTTATATTATCTTCTGGTAGTTTTAAAGTTTCTGTTGAAGATTAAACCTCGGTATCTGTCTCTCACCTTGAACTAGAGTCAAATCTTAATGTATTAAAGACCTACATATAAGATAACTTTTCAGTAAGAAAGTTTTTCAATGTGACCTCTATGTTTGGAATGTAAACAGATACTGACCTCAATTCCATATCAGGAATGCTACCTCCATCATCTGCCTTGTTTATAATAATACAATGTAGAATATAGTACAGTATATTGTGCTACAATGCTTCTGAGTAAAAGGTCTATCCAGCTAGTATTATTGCAACTTTAGGTCATGAATTTTAGGAGTCCTAGCTATGAAGTCTAGTCTCGGCCCCTTGAGAATCTAAAGATGTAAAAGAGTTCTTGAATTTATGATAGATGCTATGAAATGGAAAATATTCAAGGGTTAAAAGGGGTAAGTAATGAAGGGAAATAAAAATATGATGGTAAAAATAGGAAAACAAAGCATATGTTTATAGGGAGTAAGGGGTTTTAGAGTGTGCAGGGGAATGGGGAAAGTGAAGGTTAACTTGTGTCATACATTGGTACAAACTGTCAATGCTGAGTGTGATCATGATGTGTATATAAAATGTACCAATAAAGAATTCAATTCTTGGGGGCTGGGGAGTTAGCTCAGTGGTTCCGGCGCCTGTCATGCAAGCGCAAGGGCCCCGGGTTCGATTCCCCGGTAACCACATAACAATACTGGGTGTGGAGACCCACACCCAGCAGCAACCAGTACCACATACCACAGTGCCGGGCGTGGTGGCTCACGCCTGTAATCCCAGCACTCGGGAGGCAGAAGCAGGAGGATTGTGATGTGAGTTTGAGGCTGAGCTCAGGGCCAGCCTGAACCACAAAGCGAGACC
>PVIR01019182.1:0-32313 GCA_004026965.1 Petromus typicus
CAGGTAACAGAGGCCTTGTGACCTGGCGATTGGTCCTTGCTAGCGACATGTGCTCTGGTTGGGGGTTACTCATGGTCTAAGGAATTTGGGGCATTTCTTGAGATGGAGACTTTAGCCCAGGGCCAGGCCTTTTTCAAAATGGAGTTAAGTTAGTCAGGCTGGGCTGTACACAGACAATACCAAAATATCACTCCTATAGCTCTTTGCGTTGGCACATGTCTGTAATCCTCTACTCTGGGAGGCTGAGGCAGGAGGATCACAATTTCTAGCCCAAACTGGGCAACTTAGGATCTTAGTGAAACTTTGTCTCAAAATAAAAAAGCTGGGAATGTAGCTCAGTGCAAACGGACTAGGTTTAATCTCCAGTACCACCAAACAAACAATAAAAAGAGTCACCCTTCATACTACTGATATAAGGAATTGATATAACTCCCCACCTGCTACATGGCAGATACACTGAATTCATGTTCCCCGAAACTGAAGAATGAATTGTAAGGAACAGTGGAGGTTAAGAGTAAGAAAAATTTATTGAGAGAGCTTCTGAGAGATAGGAGGGGACCTGAAAGTGGGTTGTCACTGAGCCTACTTCTCAAAGTTTTATAGAGCAAAATCACCAGTATAATATGGATCAAAACTATGACTGACCAATAAGATTACAAGTTTAGCCATTAGGTAGTATCGAGCCAATGGAGAAGCAGGTCATGTTGCAAGGGTACATAGAAAGAACAAAGACCTTTTAAATTTTTTATTTATTTTTTGGTACCAGGGATTGAACTCAGGACCTTGTGCTTGACAGGCAGGTACAGCATCATTGAGCTACATCCTAGCCCCTAAAGTCCTTTTAGGAAGGGATGAATCAGGAAGTCTTGGTCACCTACCTGGGTCACTGATGGCTTTCTAGACTTTATTGGTCCAGGCAATACCAATTTCCCAATTATAGTATAATCTTCAATGTGTTGCTCTCCTTTGGGGAGGCATGGAGGCCTAGTCATTCTGTCTTTATCTTGAGGGCTGCCCTTCCACAGGCGCACCTCCAGCCACAGTTGTGATGTGTTCTCATGCTCTGCATTGACTCCCTCAAGGGCCTAGCCCTGTCTGACCGCCTAGAATATCTCTACCTCACTTAGCTGTCTGTAATACCACTGCCCATGGACAACCACTGTTAAGGTCTTTAATGGTATTAAATGCAGAGTCTTTGCACTGAACTACATCTGCAGCCTTTTTTTTTTCTTTTTCAGATATAAGGTCATACTAAATGGCTAAGTCGTACAGGCTGGGCTTGAACTTGAAATCCTCCTGTCTCAGCCTCCTAGAGTGGGATTACAGGCAGACAGGCCATTCTGACTTTAAATACACTGAGACTGATTTTCATATAGGCTTAAATTGTGATCTGAAAGTATTTAGAAATGGAAACCACATGGTTACATTAAAGGTAAATTGCCCTTTTTAAGTTGCTATGTTAATGGTTGGAGTATATTCCAACTCCATGCAGTGTTTATTTATCAAGTTTATTTGTTTGAGGAGAAAATGCCTAATTGAAGTTTGTAGTAATCTGAAATATTTTTTCTTGTAAAAAATATCAAAATACTATAGTTAGTGGGTCAGATTCCTGATGCCTGCAGCTCTGTGATGCCTTTCCTAGAGAGACTCTGTCATGCTGTATTGTGGTCCTCCCTAGAAAGAATCCCCCTGGGCCTGACTGTGCAGCTCAGTGGTAGAGCACTTTTGCCTACATGCATGAGGCCCTTCCTTTCCCCTGAAAAGAAAGGAGAGGGAGGGGGAGGAGGCAAGAAAAGAATGGGGAGGGAGGGAAAGAGAAAAAAGGGCAGGGGAAGGGGAGGGCTGAGGGAGGAGCGAGGGACTGGGAGAGGAGAGGGAGGAAAGCCATATAAAGTGTAGGACCTACTGTGGACTCATTATCGGGAGGGTATTCCCTGTTTTGATATTTCAAGAATTATGGGCTCATTTAAAATGTTTCTTATGCTGGGGATTTAGCTGAAGGGGTACTATGCCTACCTTGGAAACATAAGGGACTGAGTTTGATCCCTGGTACCACACAAAAAAAAGCATTTCTCATGATGACATTCATCATAGGGAATTTATACCTGTGCATGATATATCTTACTTCTTTTTTTAATCATTAAAAATGTTTCTCTTTGTTTTAAAATCAGTTTACAGTACATTATTAGTAATGCATCCTTAGGGGTACTGTGTTGGCCTGATTTGGATGAAATTGTTATTTTCATCATTTTGTTTGATTCTAAATTCTTTCATATAGTATTTTGTTGTTGTTTTATGTTAGTTACTTAGAACAAGAATAACTTCACTAGTATCATCAGTTTTCATAGACCTTTTTAGAAAAATGCACTTCATATTTTTATCTCTTAAAGAACTAAAAATTAAACATTTTGTTTTTGTTGTTGTTTGTTTTTTAACTCAGGGTGTTGCTCTGTGGTAGAGCACTTGCCTAAAGTCTTGTCACTAAACTATATTGCTCGCCCTAAAAAGTATTTTGTTTTAAGGGTCAGGGGTTTAGCTCAGTGGCACTGCACCTGCCACGAAAGCACAAGGTCCTGAGTTTGAACCCTGGTGCCAAAAAAAAGATTTTTGTTTCAAATGGAAAATGCTTTCAAAAAGGGCTAGTTGAAGATCAAAGAAATAGTGTAACATTTGGAGGGAAAATATACTTATGCCTCTTCCTGTAAATAGAATATCTAAATATAAATGGCATTTACTTTTAAAACATCCCCACATGTATTTATTTTCTACAGGTAGAAGTTTAACAATAATCTTATGTGAAAACTTTGTATATGTTATATGATAACCACTGTTATATAATAGCTAAAATGCAGTAAAGTATTAGATTTGTTTATGCAGTTTTTCACACTAAATTACTTTGAGTAGATTATCATAGAAGCCTCATCTGATCTTGATATTAAAAGAGAATTTGAGAATTTTTGAAGTTTTTTTTTTTTTTTTTTGAGACAGGGTCTCACTTTGTAGTTCAGGCTGGTCCTGATCTCAGCCTTGAACTCATAGCAATCCTCCTGCCTCTGCCTCCCAAATGCTGGGATTACAGGTGTGAGCTACCATGCCTGGCACTGTGGTATGTGGTACTGATTGCTGGTGGGCCTGACTCACTATTCCCGGCTTTGTTGTATGTGGTTACCAGGGATCAAACCCGGGACCTTGTGCTTGCAAGGCAGGTGCCAGAACCACTGAGCTAAATCCTCAGCCCTTGTTATTTATTTATTTATAAATTCCCTGATCATTCTACTACATCGAGTATCTGTTTAGTTAGATCTTCTATTGGTTTTTTTGTTTATTTTGTTTTGCAGTGAGGTTCATGGGCATTTAATAGTGAAAGGCCTTTTTTGCTAGTATGAAGACTCTTTCGTTAGTGTCTGCTTTTCAGTGATAACACGCTGGACATGCTTAACGACAGGTTTCTGCCTCTGTCCCGAGACCAACCATCCACTTCCATTAGTTCGGAAGAGGAGCATGCAGTGTAATTGGCCGAGCACCCAGTTCTCTGGGGATGGATCGCAGTATTGTTAATGGCACAAAAGGTAATCTGAATGTTGGCATACAGAGAAAAGTTATTAATAGCAACAATTATGCCATCCTGGCAATAGCAAGTAAATCCTCAATAAAACTATAATCCAGGACAAACTGGATATTGACATACCATAAGATCCAATAGTGTATTATCCTTAACCATAGAAGAGAGATCTATAGGGCCAAGGATTTAGTTCAGTGGTGCTGCCGCCAGCTACCTTGTAAGCACAAGGTTGTGAGTTCGATCCCCAGTACTGCCAAAAGAAAAAAGAGATCTTTCTCATCTGATCTTGGAAGCTAAGCAGGGTCAGGCCTGGTTAGTACTTAGATGAGAGAAGCGATCTTTAATTATAAACAGTGAGACACACCAAATACTGACATATAGTAAATAGCTAATAAATTCAACAGCTGTTATATCCACTAACAATAGAAAAGAACTCAGCAGTAGTAACACAGAGTTAACCAACTTTGTAAGATTAATAAGCTTAGTGGTTATACTAGTAAAGACACAGGTTGGGGAATGGGAGAATGAAAGACGAAAAATTTGAAAAATTAACTAATGGGAGATGAGAAAAAATTGAGATAAAGGAACTTAGTAAGGAGTAGAAGGCTCTTGGTAGATTATATAAGGTATCAGAAAAAAACGAAAAGATTAAAAATAAAAAGAGAGGGCCAGGGATATAGCTCACTGGTTCTGGTACCTGCCTCACAAGCACAAGGTCACAAGTTTGATCCCTGATACTGAAAAAAGTAAATACATAAAATAAAATAAAAAAGGAGAAAAATAAGAATTAAAAAATTAAAAAGAGAGAAAGAAAAAAAGTGAAAAAATAAGAAAATTCTTAAGCTTCCCAAACCAGAGAAAATGAAAGTTAAAAAAAGAGTCTTTAAAAAATTATATATTTTTGAATGAGTGGTTTCTCTCCTGAGATTCTTTGTTTTAGAATCCAGCAAGTCATGGTTTCTATACCTAGCTTTATGTTTATGACCTGTGGGTTTGTGAGGTACCCCCCCCTCTTCTAGAGCCCCCTCTAGCCTGTTACCGCAGGTAGTGACAACTGTCCAAGCCAAGACATGTCTTTGCTCATGCTGCTAGATGGCAAAGGCATCAGTCCTCTGATCTTCGCTGGATATGGGCAGCGGGGCTAGGGTTCAAGCAGCCTGCCCTACTTAAAGCCAGCATTTCTAAGCAGGATACAAGCCAAACCTGGCTTCTCACAGCCTGGGCAGAAAACTCTCCAGGGGCCTGTGTCCCCGTGCTCCCTGTCTGCAACTGTCTCCTGTGGCTGTCTCTCACTTTGTCGCTGCAGGAAGGTTACCCTGGGAAGCCTGGAGGGAAGTTGTTTTGTAGTTTCTCTGACTCTGTCTTAGATAATCAGCCTCTTCCTGAAGTAGAACCTGATTAAACACTCTGCACCATGGCGGGCCCTGCCTAGATTCCCTCTCCAGGTGTTGCCTGCTGCCTAGGAACCACGTATTCACTGCCTTTGCAGTTCACAGCACCCATGGGCTCAGCTGAGCCCAGTGAGGCCAGTATCACCAGCCAGGTCTGCCGTTCTTCCGGGGCCTTAGCCCTGGGCGCTTACCTTGTATGTGCAGAAACTGGTTCTCTTCCCAGGAGCTGGGGTGAGCTTCTGGGCTGTTCCATTTCTCCAACTTCCCTCTGTAGCTTCCAGTTTTTCCTGTTGGCTTCTTCCCAAAGATCTGCTGCTTCTTTTTTGTCTCTTCACCAGAGTTGTTATTTTCTTTTAAGACAGGGTCTCTTTTTTGTAGTTCAGCCTTGAACTCACACAGTCCTCCTGCCTCTGCTTCCCAAGTGCTGGGACTACAGGCATGAGTCACCATGCCTGGCGCTGTGGTGTGTGGTTCTGATTGCTGGTGGGTGTGAGTCTCCATGCCTGACATTGTTATATGTGGTTACCAGGGATCGAACTTCAGAACTTGTACTTGCAAGGCTGGCTCCAGAACCACTGAACTAAATCCCTGGCCTCAGAGTTATTTCCTGAGTGTCTGGATTCTGGATCTTGGGGAAGCTAAATTTAGCGACTGATCACTATGCTGTTGTTATTATTATTATTATTATTATTATTATTATTATTTTATTATTTTTGAGAGAGGGTCTTGCTTTGTGGTTCAGGCTGGCCCTGAGCTCAGCCTCCAACTCACATCACAGCAATCCTCCTGCCTCTGCCTCCCGAGTGCTGGGATTACAGGCGTGAGCCACCATCCCTCACACTGTGGTATGTGGTACTGATTGCTGCTGGGCATGAGTCTCCACACCCAGTATGGTATGTAGTTACCAGGGGATCGAACCTGGGCCCTTGTGCTTGCAAGACAGGCGCCAGAACCACTGAGCTAAATCCCCGGCCCTATGCTGTTATTTTTCAAGAATGTTTTAGATATTACTGATTTGGTAGTGATCTCCTCTTTTTTATTTGTTTTTCTTTCTATTTGTTTGAGATAGGGCCACACTATGTAGTTCAGGCTGGCCTCAAAATCACAGTGATCCTCTTGTTTTAGCCTCCTGAGTGCTGGGATGACAGACATGTGCCACTATGACCAGCCTTGACACTTATATTTACTCTGTGTAGAGATCATATCTACTCATAACTGTAGCTGAAAAGATTGTGGTGTATTGAAAACTATCCTTATGTTCTGAAGCATTTTGTTTTCTTTTTGTTTTTTTGAGACAGGATCTTGTTTTGCAGTTCAGGCTGGACTTGAACTCATTATATAGCCCACAGTGGCCGTGAACACTTTGAGATCCTTCTGCCTCAGCTTCCTGAGTGCTGGGATCACAGGTGTGCGCCACCGCATCCAGTTTACACAAACCTTTCTTATTGCTCTTTACAGAGGCTGTTCATAGTGACACTCCTCCACCCAGTGGTGGGGATCAAACCCAGGACCTTGTGCTTGGTAGGCAAGTGCTGTACTAGTGAGCTGTTGCCCCGGCTTCCTGTTCTTTGATTATCAGCCTTTTTGGTAGCTTTGATTAAAGGAAAACCATAAATGTGTAGTTGTTGATTCTGTCTCCTCTGGAGTATTTTCCCCTTTCCTGGTTGTTCTGTAGTTTCTCTGAATCTCAATCTTAGCTAATCAGCTCCTTTCTGAAGTGGTACCCAATTAAATGCTCTCTGCACGTGAGAGGTGCAGAGAGTGTGACACATCATTCCTGTCCCTTGTCTCTGAATGCACTTTTCGCTGGTGATAAAATAATTTCAGTTCCACGTTTGCAGACTGTGGAGGTGGGAGCCACGTGTTGTTGCTTTGAAATCTATTGTCATTGTTTTATAAAGAGTTTGATGGTATCCTTTGTGTGGTTTAGGGGACCATTAAATGAGGTAGAGAAGCTCAGAGAAAGGTAGGTTTTTAGAGAAAGATAAGTTCAAAAATATTGTGTTCCTTTATAGACTTTTTTTTTTTTTGTATTGAGAATTGAACCTATAGCCTCTGCACTGAGCTATATTCCCAATCCTGTTTTATGTTTTGAGGCAGAGTCTTGCTAAGTTGCTCAGGCTAGGCTTGAACCTGCAGTCCTCATACCTTAGCCTCCCAGAGTGCTGGTGTCAGAGGTACATACTACCATGCCTGTCTAATAGATACAGTTTTAAATATATATAATTTAATCCCATTTGTTTTATATATACATAAATATATATATATACACACACACACAGACATGAATATGAATACAGCCTATTAATCACCTCACAAAAAGGTCCCTTTTGGATATGTCCTATGTGAAGGAGCAGTTGAAAAGCCTGCTGGAGGCCCCGCTGGGGCTGAGATGTACCCACCTGAGGCTTAGGGTAGCGGGGCAAGGCTGCCAGTTTCAGACACTTTTGCACTGCAGTGGGAGGAGGCTGGGGTTTTGCTCACCTCTGGGGCTGTGGAGAAGGAGAGCAAGAATGTGCCTAGGGTAGAATGCTGGATGTCAAAGAAAGTTTGAAGATGATTGCCAGATGTGGTGGCAGCAGTTGGTTGCCAGAGGCAGGAGCACTGCCATGAGTTCGAGGCCAGCCTGAGCTACATAGCGAGACTTTGTCTCAATAAAAGAAAAAGTTTGAAGATGGTGGTCAAGGGGCTGTCCGAGGGGCTTAGCAGTTGGGAAGCCATGGGTGGCACTGGGTAGAAGAACAACTTTAGGTGCATTTCAGTATTGAAAGGAGGAGAGGTGAAAGCTGATCTTTTTGACTTTGCGTTGAAATAAAACTTGCACACATGGAGCATGAGGACTTGTTTTATGCTGGGGTCCAGACACAGCACCTCGTACACTGCAGCAAGTGCATAGCTCTGGGCTGCACCCCCAGCCTCGTAAGGGAATTGCCGAGGGTGCTCCAGGACCCCTCCCTGCTAGCCCTTCTTGTTACTCCCCAGCTTGCTTTAGTATTTCTAACCATAGTCTACTTCTAAAATCAGTTTGTCCCTGGAAAGAGGTAGAAGAATGAGGTGGTAGAGAGGGTGTTAGGAGTGGAAGGCATTAGTTGTGTTTTTATTTAATTAATTAATTTATGAGTGATACTGGGGATTGAATTCAGGCCCTATTAATTGTGTGTGTGTGTGTGTGTGTGTGTGTGTGTGTTTGAGACAGGGTCTCACTTTGTAGTTCAGGCTGGCCCTGAACTCACTATGTAGCCCAGGTGACCCTCGAACTCACAGCAGTCCCCCTTCCTCTGCCTCCCAAGTGCTGGGATTACAGGTGTGAGCCACCACACCCAGCACTGTGGTATGTGGTACTGATTGCTGGTGGTATGAGTCTTCACGTCTGGCATTGTTATATGTGGTTCTCAGGGATCAAACTAGGGACTTTGCACTTGCCAGGCAGGCACTGGAACCACTGAGCTAAATCCCCGGCCCTAAATCCCTGTTTTTAAGTGGGACAGATTTTGCTTGTCTTTTCTTTCTTTTTTTTGAGACAGAGGTCTTGCTGTATTTAGACAGGCCTTGAACTGACTATATATCTCAGGGTGCCTTTGTTTCCATTTTTTATCCCTGGTACCAGAAATCAAACACAGGATCTTGCACTTGCTAGGCAGGTGGCAGCATCACTGAGCTACACCCCCGGCCCCCAGGGTGCCTTTGAACCTGCAGCAATCCTCCTGCTTCAGCCTCCCAAGTGCTGCGATTACAGGCGTGCACCACTACACGTGCACCACTACACTTGGCTCAGGCTAGATTTTCTTGAATGTAAATAAATCTCATGGTTTTCTCTAGTGGGTGGCTAGTCATGCTATTTCTTTTTCATGTTTTGAATGATTTTCATTTCTTTCTTTAAAATCAGTGTGTTTGAGTATTTATACCAATTTAACCTGAGTAACTGTTGCCTGTGTATCAGCTTGTGACACAGTGCTTTTCTCAACTTGTCTTATTCCGGGAATAGATTGTCAGGCGCTTCTTAGATTTTCTGAGTTAGACACTCTGAGGGAAGGTACTGGGATCTGTGCTTCTAAAATGTTTGCTGGGTGATTGAGAAACCTCTGTATGCAAAGACCTTCCATCGAAAAGGAAACTGGTCCATATTTTATTTTTTATCTTATTTTTTAGTCAGTGTTCGCAGTACATAATGAATTCCTTGTATAGAGTTGGTCTGCGTACATAACACGTCTTGATCTCTTTTTTTCATCCCCTAGTCCTGCTCCGTCCATCTCTCACTTTTTTATTTTTGAGACAGGGTCTCGCTTTGTGGTTCAGGCTGGCCCTGAGCTCAGCCTCCAACTCACATCACAGCAATCCTCCTGCCTCTGCCTCCCGAGTGCTGGGATGACAGGCGTGAGCCACCACGCCCAGCACTGTGGTATGTGGTACTGGTTGCTGCTGGGGTGAGTCTCCATGCCCAGTATGGTATGTGGTTCCTGGGGGATCGAACCCAGGCCCTTGCGCTTGCAAGACAGGCGCCGGAACCACTGAGCTAAATCCTGGGTCCCCTCCTTCCATCTCTTAATTCCCTATTTCCAGCAGCACAATTCACAATAGCTAAATCTTGGAAGAAGCCCATTATGTCCATCAACAGATGAATGGATGGCAAAAATGTGATTTTACACACAATGGAGTACTACCATGCCATAACGAAGGAGAAACTTGAGTCATTTGTAGGAAAATGGGTGCACCTTGGGACCATAATGTTAAGTGAAGTAACTCAGACACACAAGGTTAAGTACCTCATCATTTCTTATATGAGGAACCCAGAGTAAAAAGAAAAACAAAAGACAAGATAGATAGTGGGAAGTAGGGAGATAGATTATTGTCAAAGGGAAAGGGGACCAAGAGATGGTCCAAATTTTAGGTAGTATATAATTATGGGAGAATAAAGGGAGACAGCACCTGCCGGCTACTCTGCAGACCTGACAAAAAAGCACGAAGTGTCAAGGACGGAGCCCACCATTCATAAGGGTCTCAGCATGATTCTGGGATTACTTTATTTAGCTTTTTTTGACTTTAAAGCAGTTTTTCCAGGACACAATCAGATTATGGTCGGTGAGTTACAGAGTTTTGGGCAGTGCTGTTTTACTTTGAAAGCAAAAGTAGATTATTCGTCTGGGTACCACTGTGATCTGAGTGCTCATGGCCTTCCTGGACTCCTGGCTCGGCCAGCTGTGTCCAGCAATTTCCCCTTGCTCCAGGCCTCAAGGACAAGCTCAGTCTCCTGCCCAGCTTGTTTAGAATACTAATGAGCTGAGGCTTCTTGTGAAACTCAGAAGCTGCCTGTGAGTCCTCCATGTGCAGGGACTGTAGATGTAGTACGCCTGGCATGGAGTAGGTGTGCAATAAATACTTGTTTCTGATATGGAATTTTAAGCCAAGCATGGTGGCATATGACTCGGATCCCAGCAGTCTGGAGGCTGAGGCAGGAGGATTGCTGAGAGGTGTAGGCCAGCCTGGACTACTACATAATGACTTCAAGGCCAACCTAAACTACATAGCAAGACCCTGGCTCAAAGAAAAGAAAAGGGGTGGGTATAGTGGCTCACGCTTGTAATCTCAGCAGTCAGGAAGCAGAGGCAGGAGGATTGCTGGGAGGTTAAGGCCAGCCTGGGCTACTTAGTGAGTTCGGGGTCAGCCTGAACTACAAAGCGAGACCCTGTCTCCAAAAACTTAAAAAAAATAAGAAAGAAAGAAAATAAAATAAAGGGGGCCTGCCTTGCTTGCCAAGGTTCAAACTATGGGTGCGAACGCTGACATGGCAGACGTGGTGAGGCAGGAGGAAGGCCAGGAGAATAAAAGGTGGACCGTGCACAGAAGTGAACTGTGTGAACAACAGGTCGGATCAAGGATCAAGAGCAGTAGGTGAGGATGAGAAAGGGTAATGGTGCAGTACTGACAGAGGGCCGGAGATAGGGCTCTGAACCCACACAGCCTAGAGGTCAGAGGCTCTTGCACTGGACAGAGCAGATACGAGAGGCGCTGGAGACAAAGTCCCAGGACTGAGTCTTGCCGGAGGGCCAGCCCAGCTCAGTGGAAAGTCCCAGTTCCGGAAGTGCAGGTGCAGACAGGGAGGACAGAGAGGGATGATGACATGCCTCCAGACACCAGCGTCCTTAGGTGTCCTTGGCCTGGGGCTCGGGGAGGGACTCCATGGGAACTCAGCTCAGATGGCCTGGCTTCTTTGAAAGAGGTGTAGGAGAGGGTTTGGTAGTTAGGGGAAGCTATGAATTAATTAAACAGTGAATTTATTTTATTTTATTTTTGAGACAGGGCCTTGCTATGTAATTCAGTCTGGCTTCGAGCTCACTGTGTAGCTCAGGCTGGCCTTTAACTCTGAGATTGTCCTGCCTGGGCCTCCCCACTGCTCAGATTACAGGTGTCCCCCACCATGTCTAATTTAGGCATGCTTTTAAAGACTTGTTTTTGATATATTTTATCCAGCATAATATGTTTTATATTATAGATTAGCCTAATCTTTCACATTATAAGCACTGAAAATTTCAGTAGTATGAGTTCCATGCGTCTAAATTGTTCCTAACCAGAGAGAAGGTCACCTTTCCCCTCTTCAGTCCCTTTCCTGGGTGTGGCTGGGCAGGCAGTGAGCAGTTATTGAGTGTCTTACGTGCCAGCACAGCCTTAGCTTTAGGTACCCGGCCTGAAGGGGTTCCAAGCTGGGAGGGAAAACTCGATTAGCCGGAAGTGAATGATGGAGTAAAGCGTGAGTGCACCCCGCTGTCACTTGGTTGTGCAGAAAGACAGACCTGTGTAGGACATCTTAGACGGAGGACTCAGCACCTTCATGGGAGGCCCCATGAAGCTGGGACGAAATGGGAATGAATATGGGGACCTGACATTTTAGGGTGGGGGCAGAGTGATAGAGGGGGTTAGAGATGGCAATGGCTTGACAGACCTTTGCTTCACATAAGAGCACTGGGTAGTAAATGCCAGGAGAGCTCCAAGAAGGCCAGAGCACTTCGGGCTGTAGTTAAGAGAGATCACTTTCTCACACGGTGTTTTGAATTCTCAGAGGGCGCGGTGACCGTTAGATGCCCCTGAGAGAATCCAGGAAAGAAACGAGGGCCAAGGAGAATCAAACAGAACTGGGATCGTTAAATAGGGAGAGTTAGCCAAACACAGTGCCTGGCAGGGGGAGGGGGTGGTGAAGATGACCTCAGTTTCTCCTTTTGTTGATAAGTTAAATGGACAAATAAAAATGATACACATTTGTTATATACCAAACATGTTTGGGCTGGGAATGTGGCTCGGTAGTCTAGTGCGTGTCTAGCACTTGACATGGCCACACCTGTAATCCTAGCATTGGGAGGATCACCATTGTGAGGCCCTGTTTTAAAATACCAAAAAAAGAAATTTCCAGTTAGGAGGAATAAGTTCAAGAGATTGATTGTGCAACCTAGCAATGATAGATAATAACAATGTGTTGTGTTGAAAGTTGCTGAGAGGAGATTTTAAATGACCTCAGAGTTTCTGATGAGGTCATCATCATTCCTAAGAGAGAAGAGAGAAGGAGGGGCAGGTCTGAGGGAAAGATGATAAGTTGGATATGTATATATACTGACATCTGTTTATTCAAGCCACATACACACACACACACACACACACACACACACAGATTTTTTTACATGAAGAGATAGATAGAAAAACTTAGTAACTATCGTCTTTTGAAAGTCAAGATAAAGTTGACCTGAAATTTTAAGTCTGCAGTGACATGTATTTAAAAATGATTCTGGCATTCTCAGCTTCAGGAGTGCATTTCAGAGCAGGAAGGGCCGAGGCTCTGAATGTGCCCATGTTGTCCACACTTTTACAGTAGTATATGTTTGTGACGCATAGTAAATACATTCGTCCGGGGAACTGGTGCATATATACATACCACATCTTGATCGGTTTTGCCTCCCTTTCTGTACCCTGCCTCCTATCTCCGTGATTCTCAGATCTCCTTCCCAACTTTCAAAGAACCAACTCCGGTTCATTAACTCTTTGTATTTTTTAATATCAGCTTCATTATTTTTTCTCTGATTTTTATTATTTCTTTCCTGTTATTCAGATTTGGATTGTCATCTAACGATTGTCAATTTGGATTGTCAATTTAGGTTACCAATTTGGGGTTTTTTTGTACTAGGAATCCAGCTCAGGGCCTCGAGCTTGCCAGGCAGGTGCTGTACTGCTGAGCTACATCCCTGGCTCAGTTACCTATTTGGGATCCTTCTTTTTTATATGGACATTTACAGCTATAACCTCTTAAAGCTGCTTTCATTGATGCCTATTGATTTTGGTATGTTGTGATTCGATTGTCATTTGGCTGTAGGAACCCTTTTATTTCTAACCCGATTTCCTCTGTGGTCCATTGACTATTCAGTAATACACTATTTAACCTCCATGTGCTTGTGTAGTTTCTGTGGCTTCCCTTGATGTTGATTTTGCTATGGTCTAATAGTGTGCAGGGGATTATTTCAATTATGTTGTATGTATGTGAGCATGCTATATGGCCTAAGATGTGGTCTGCTTTGGAAGAATACCATGGGCTGTTGAAAAAGATGTACACACATTTGTTTTGAAGCTTGGAAGGAAGACTTGAAGACTTAAGATTGCCTCTACATTTCAGATACTTCAGAAGTCTGTGGGCCCAGCCAGCCTGAGTCTGCTCACCTTCAGAGTCTATGCTGCACCGAAAAAGGACTCACCTCCCAAAAACTCCCTGAAGATCGATGAGGTAACATGCTGTCAGAGTGGTGATGTGTTCTCAACACCTGATTTATAAAGTGCAGATCAGGAGGATAAAAGATATTTATTTTTATTTTTGTGGTATTGTCACCAAGTTCTGAGGTCCTGTAGCCTAGTTCTAGGGATTCTTTCTAGGTTCTTGGTATCCTGAACAAAGACTTAGATAAGACACACATGAAAAAGGTAGCCAGGTTTTACTTTTGTACTCACTTTACAGAGTGAGTCGGGCCAACTGAAGGTGGGAATAGAAGGACCCCTGCAGAGCGACAGTGAGACACTAGAGAGCTCCCAGTGGCCACGAGGTTAACGGCCCTGATCTTTCTTATGCCCCAGTCTCCAGGCTGACCAGAGTGACCGGAGACCTCACTTTCTGACTGGTCCCAGGTGCAGGGGTGGGAATGGTGCTCTGCACACGTGTCCCAGATCTCTGTCTGGCCAGCCAGTTCATCACGCCCTGATCTCTCACCTCTGGCCTGGGGATGGAGCCCAGTGACCACATGATGGGAAAGCACTCTCCTCTTCAGCTGTAATCCCCAGCCCAACTAGAAGATATTTAAAAGGAGGAATATATTTCTGTATATATAGTTTATTTTCTCTATGGGAAGGTAAACAATGGCCTTTTCAACAGTTGAATTCTTTTAATAGTCTTAACTGAGGGCATTAGTAATATTTTACAGATTTTTAGTGGGGAACCCGCCATGTCCCAGTAGATTATAAACATAAGTCAGTATTCTTACTGTTCTGCCTGGTTCTGGACTACTTATCAAGACAAGAATTTGTCATATTTTTCTCCTTTTAGGAAATTTGAGACTTGCTTTCTCACTGCTTCTTGGCTGGGTTACAGGCTCATAAATAGATACTTAGTACTCATTAAATAAATAAAGCAAATCTCTCCATTGCTTACCTTCCTTTTTTGCATAGGCTTCCCACTGATTGTTTGTATATTTGATTTCTTTGGTTTGAATAAAATGATATACAGAGCACCCTACAGTCTCAGGTGGAGTTATTGAGCTGTGTTTACTGGCAGCTAATTATCTTTGCCCTTTACTCTCTTCTCAGGTCTTGGGGCAGTGGCATTATGGGTGACAAAGGCAGCCAGAAGAGGCCATGGGGAGGTTTCTGCTGTGGGTGGGAACAAACCTGCTCTCCTACTTTGATCAGCACCACACTGATCATCATGTGAACTGCAAAACCAGTTATACTTTACTCTCACATTTTTATGTTTCTGGTTTGTGAGATAGGGACTCCCTGTGTAGCTCAGGCTGACCTTGAACTCACCAAGTAGCACAGGCTGGCTTTGAATTCATCATGATCCTTCTGCCTCAGCCTCCTGATGCTGGGATTACAGGTGTGCGTCACCACACCTGGCCCTTCAAATGTTTTGAACTCACCTCCTCTAACACTAATCCTGAGGCAGTATACCAGATACCAGTATGTAAAAGGAATAAAGGGCTCTTCTTTGTTTGCCAGCAGCAGATGGGGAGGAAATAGGACACCTTATACCCCTGGCCTCTTGGCCTTGCCCTTATTCTTTTTATTGGTACTGGGTTTTTTTTTTTTTTTTTCCTGGTACAGGGCCTCATACATGCTAGGCAAGTACTCGACCACTGAGCTATGTTCCAGCCCTTTTAATTTGTTTTAAATTTTTGAGACAAGGTATCACTGAGTTGCCTGGGCTGGCCTTGAATTTGAGATCTTCCGGCCTTAGGCTCTCCAGTAGCTGAGATTACAGGTGTGCACCATCCCATCTGGTGTCTTGTCCTTACTGATTAAGGGAGCAAAATGCCAAGATTGTCTGAAATATAGTCAAAGATCCCATGTACCCTTTGGGGTGACTGTAATTTATGAACTGTTTTAAGTATTCTAATGAACAACTTGATCATTTATTCTGTGATCTCCTCACTGTTGGTGCTTTCTTCTTTTTGTTTTAATGTGTACAGCTCTCACTGTACTCAGTTCCTGAGGGTCAGTCTAAATACACGGAGGAGCCAAGGACGCAGCTTGAAGAAAGCATCTCACAGCTCCGACATCACTGCGAGCCATATACAAATTGGTGCCAGGTACAGCTATTTGGGGTCAGTCATGGAAAGTCTAACTTGAACTGTGTATTTTTTTGGAAAAAGGCATAATAAAGGACTCCAGGTTTAGAATGCTGAATTTAAAGATGTTTCTCAGTGCCACCTGGGGGGCTGGTTAGGAATGTCTTTGCTTCCTGATGGCAGCTGTTGGCATAGATGGCAGAGAGAGCACTGGTCAGTACCTTCTTAGCGGTGGTTCTGCAAACCTCTTGTGTACCAGGGAGGATGTGGGATTTGGATGGAAGGAAACGTGTGCAGTGCAAGTATTTGGATCAAAATTGAGATAGTTTCCTGGCTCCAGAGACTGTGCACAGCACAGGCTGACTATCCTAGTCTGGGGCATTTGTGATTACATTAGGTACACTCAAGCAGTAGTGTAAATGTGAATTTTACAAAGTAGAAAATGCAAAGGGGGAGCAGGGCTCCAAAATCTGAACTGCTCTGGCCCCAAGCTCTTCAGATAAGAGATACTTGTCTGTACTGCTTTAAACAGGGGTGGTTATGAAGCACTTTGAATGCTGTAATAGGAAGGCAACTGCCAGAATGGGGCAGTTACGTACTTGAGGGCCGAGCTGTTTGCTTTCATGACCAAGGGACTTTAGGTACAGATTGGCTTCTGCCCCTGCCCATATTTTAGGTCAGGTGTTCGTCACGACAGAAGGGAAGTAGCTCTGTGGTTTTTCACATCTGAAACTAATGTTTGCAATCTATGGGGCATTTTTGTAGGTCTTAATACATGTTTTCTGGATCTTGATCTTGATTTTGAAAATTGAGGACAGATGAGTAAAAGCTAATATTTACACATGTGCAAAAGTGGTCCCAATTTACCTTGCTTGAGATGTATGGATTCAGAATTCATTCAGGACTTCGAAATTTCCCCCATCTGTGCTACTGCTGGACTTGTGTTTACCAGTTGAGAAAAAAATGACATGCATGAGCTTTATCAACAGTGTAAGTTAGAAATTACACCCACGTGAGTTGTGAAATACCTAAAGACTTCATGCAGCGATGTGCCATAAAATGTGCAGTCGTGGCCCCTGCAGCTGTCTGCTGGTAATTAAGACGAGTAAGGGGCTGGAGGTCTAGTGCAGTGATAGAGTTGGTGCTTTGTATGCACAAAGTCCTGAGTTCAATTGCCAGTACCAAAAAAGAAACAGAAAAGGATTATGTCAGCAAAGTTATACAAATATTTTTGTGCTGTGTCAGCATGGCCCTGATTTCATCTGTCTGTTCAGTGGGTGCTGGCAGCACAGCCCGGGGCTGGGCACTTGCTAAGCCACACCCCCCACCTGATAGCTTTTGTAATAAAAATATTTTGTCTCTTCACCTTTCAACCTAAGGGGCTGTGTTTTATTTTCCTTTTTGTGAATAATACTCAGTATAACATAATATCTTTTTGGATGATAAATTAGTTATTGACATGTTTATTTTTACTTCTACATAAAAAAAGCTTTCTTGTAATTATGATGGTTTTATTTTTCCAGGTAGAGTGAAATTTTCATGAATAGAAATATTTCTGACTTCTGGCTCCTTTTTTAGACCGGCAATTTCCAGTCCTTTTTTTTTTTTTTTGAGACAGGATCTTGGTATTTAGTTCAGGCTGGCCTTGAACTGAAAGCAAGCCTTCTGTTTCATTCTCTTGAGCTGTGGGATTGCAGACATGTGGTACTGTGACCAACTTCGAGTCCTTTTCTGAACAACTAACATTATTTTAATATTAAAATGATGAAACTGTCGAAAGAATGAGCTGTCATTCTAGATATCAATCTGTAGCTTTTTGTTCTTTTTTAGTGGGTAAAAAAACACTAATGAATTTTAATGAAGTGATGTTAAATTCTTTATGTCCTCCCCCAAAATTAGATGAGGATAATTTCTTCTGATTTGAACTGAATTACATCCAACAAATGCTTTTCCAAGTGGCAGCTAGTTCTGATACCTCTGTATCTTTTTCTGTCTTCACTGTATTATTTTTTTATTTTTTTAGGTTTTTTGAGACAGGGTCTCGCTTTTGTGGTTTAGGCTGGCCCTGAGCTTAGCCTCCAACTCACATCACAATCCTCCTGCCTCTGCCTCCCGAGTGCTGGGATGACAGGCGTGAGCCACCACGCCTGGCACTGTGGTATGTGGTACTGGTTGCTGCTGGGTGTGGGTCTCCATACCCAGTATTGTTATGTGGTTACCGGGGAATCGAACCCGGGCCCTTGCGCTTGCAAGACAGGCGCCGGAACCACTGAGCTAACTCCCCGGCCCACTGTATTATTCTTGAAGGTGGGTACCTTCTAGCTAGTGACTTGTTTCTTTTGGGATCACCTGGTGTTCATGTTCAAAGTCTTTTTAAATTGTCACGTTTTGTTGATTTTTTTTGGTGGAACCAGGCAGGTGACAGTGCCACTGAGCTACATTCCTGGCCCATAAATTGACCCTTTCAAAAGAATATTGCTACTCCATTTGCCTCTGTCTGGGGCTTCTCCCGGAAATGGAGTTACTGCTTTGACCCGTGAACGCTGGTCATTCCTGCTTCAAATGGGCACTTTCCGGATGTGGGCTGTGACATAGTGCCAGACAGGAGCGAGACTTCATCTGAAGGATCTAATCTCCTGAGCAGAGGCTTGCCCCTGTCATTAGAAAGGGATTGAGTTTGAGTGTGTTTCCTTCTATTTGAAGAGAAGAATGAGAAGGTCAGGCTGCTGAAGTTGCTGTGCTTGGGATCTTTGCATCCTGTGGCCATAGGAAGCCTTTCTGCTGAGTACTTTGCAGTGAAGGGGAAATTACAAAAGAAAAAGAAGCCAGAGCAGCAAAACAGAGGGTGCATCCCTTTGTTCAGAACTGCTCCTTACTGATCAAGTGTGTGCTTAGCTCTCTCGGGCTGGGGTCGGAAGACAGCAGCCAAATAACATGTTAGGAACTTGATAGTGTGTTCTGAAAACACGAGTATGTTTATTCTGTTACCTTCTAACCAGAAAATCCTGCTTATTTCACTTTTTACCGTTTTAGGAAACGTATTCTCAAACTAAACCCAAGATGCAAAGTTTGGTTCAATGGGGATTAGGTAAGTTGATTTTTAATTAGGCAAATCAGTTATCGATTAACATTGAACTGTTTGGCTGGGGTTCCATGAAAGACTGTAGATCTGTGGGTTCCTTAGAATTATAGTCATAGTTGTTTTGTTTTTTGTCGGGGCCTCACTCTGTGGTTCAAGCTGGCCCTAAACTTACCAGGTAGCAAAGGCTGGCCTCAAACTCACAGCGATCTTCCTGCTCAGCCTCCCAAGTGCTGGCATTACAGGTGTGCACCGCTGCACCTGGCTTATACTCACAGTTTTAGAGCTCTGCAGATTTTTCTGGAAACAAGATCTCCTGTTTTCATCAGATGTCAGAACCCCAGCATCCTCAAGTGCATGATTAGGATTGCTGGGTGGGCAAGCACAGGTACACTCACTGGACTGTTTTTCTTTCTTTCTTTTTTTGAGACAGGGTTTGGCTCTGCAATTTGGGCAGGATTTCTTTTTTTAAAAGTCAATTGCCAGGTGCATAGTAGTACAGCACACTGACTTGTCAATAGATTTTTAGAATAGCTCATTTGAACTGCTATATTATATACCATAGAATGGTGATGCTGCACCTATGTCACATGTGTTATTGCGCTGTACTTTTAAGGCAAAAGATGTTCGTGTATGAGTTGTTTTTCTAAACTGAATCCTTGGTATTCAGGTTTAATTGTAGTGTTGGTGCTTTGTGATAAATAAGTGGGTTTTTGATTGCAGTTTGGGTGCTCGTCTCTACAAGGTTCGTCATCACTGCTACAGAAGTTTAGAGGCAGAAAGTAATTGATCTGATGTCTGGGAAAAGCCCTGTTGCACAATTTGTAATGTTCCCACTTTCCTCTTTTTTTTGTGGTACTGGAAATTGGACATTGGACGCAAGAAGTAGCCCTTTCTTATACAGTGTTTTTTTTTTTTTTTTGAGACGGGGTTTCGCTTTGTAGTTCAGACTGGCCCTGAGCTCAGCCTCAGACTCCCATCACAGCAATCCTCCTGCTTCTGCCTCCCAAGTGCTGGGATTACAGGCATGAGCCACCACGCCCGGCACTGTGTTGTGTAGTACC
The DNA here is from genome assembly GCA_004026965.1 of Petromus typicus. NCBI lineage: Eukaryota > Metazoa > Chordata > Mammalia > Rodentia > Petromuridae > Petromus > Petromus typicus. Next base: position 19,905 of record PVIR01019182.1, read on the forward strand.
GATTGCTGCTGGACGTGAGTCTCCACACCCAGTATTGTATGTGGTTACCGGGGATAGAACGGGGGGGTGGGTTGTGCTTGCAAGATAGGTGCCAGAACCACTGAGCTAAATCCCCGGCCCCTCTTATACAGTGTTTTTATTTGGAGAGAGGGTTTCACCAAGTTGTCCAGGCTGGCTTTGAATTTGAAATATTCCTACCTTGGCTTCCCAAGTAGTTGGGATCACAGGTGTATGGCATCATAGCTGGCTCACATGGTTTTTATTGTCCTTGATTGTTTCTCCCTGTGGACCACTTATCACATATAGTCCTAAACTGAGTTCATAGTCTTCAATCTGGACTAATCTTGGTCAGGTCTATTAACTTGTAAATTAATAGTCACACTTCTTCATTCTCCTGATTGGACATGGTAACAAGTGGAAGTCTTGTTCTTTTCTTCTTGACCCAGAGGTACTGCAGGTGCAAGCAGAAACCTTCTGTGATGAGGTGTATTGTTGTCGCCAAGTGTCTTAAGTACTTTTGATCTTGATGAGACAATACCCAGTACCCAAAGGTGAAGAAAGATTTATTTCTGCTCACAGTTTTTAAAAGTTTCAGTTCATAGTTGGTGATTCCACAGCAGGGCAGCATGGAAGAGGAACATCACAGAGGAGAAACAGTCCATGGCAGCCAGAAGGCAGGAAGGCATTGAAGTAGCAAGGAAGCAGCAGCAGCAGCAGCTTGCCTCTCCCTTCCAGGCTTCCTGCTCTTTGGATGGTACCACCCACACTCAGGCTGGGCCTTCCCATTATCCACAACCAGAACTATGCCAAACTAATCAGTGGACTGGTTTAGTAACCACACACCCTGAATCCCAGCATCACACTCTACATCCAGCCATTGCTGAAAAGCCCCACTTATGACTGAATCAGGCTTTGGCAGGGGGATGTCTAGACATAAGCCTTAACATCAGGACTATGAGCATGTTCCCACCAGGCAGCACTCAGGCATCTGAAGCAAGCTGGGCTTTAGCCTCCAGCACAGTCTCAAAACAGTCTCTTTCGGGGCCGGGGAGTTAGCTCAGTGGTTCCGGCGCCTGTCTCACAAGCGCAAGGACCCGGGTTCGATTCCCTGGTAACCACATAACAATACTGGGTGTGGAGACTCACCCCAGCAGCAACCAATACCACATACCACAGTGCCGGGCGTGGTGGCTCACGCCTGTCATCCCAGCACTCGGGAGGCAGAGGCAGGAGGATTGTGATGTGAGTTTGAGGCTGAGCTGAGGGCCAGCCTGAACCACAAAGCGAGACCCTGTCTCCAAAAAAAAAAAAAAACAGTCTCTTTCCCTTTGCTTTTCAGTAACCAAACTGGCTCCACTCACCACAGCAATCTGTGCTCTCCCGCCACTATTTTCCAGCCTGCCTAGAATTGTGCAATGCGGTGCTTACAGTTGTGCAGAAATAAAGAGAAGTCGACAATTGCCTCAGATGACCCAGACAAACGAGTGGAAAATAGAAATTAGGTTAAAGGCGAAAGAAGTAAAAGACCAGATAGGAATTAATGCAAACGTAACACTAGCCCTAGAGTAGTATTTCAAATAATCACCACCCCTCCAAAAAAAAAAACCCAAGAGTGGGAAATAGAGATGTTGGTGGTATTAGAGGGTTACTGCATAGTTCAGCTTACTAGTTCAGTTCAGCACACATAAATTCAGTCACCATCTTGCCACACAGTGAAGATCAAGTTTGACCAACAGTGATCACAATCACTGAGATATGTGCAATAGATTATTCAATACTAGGCTAGATGAGCCAGGCGTGGTGGCACACACCTGTAATCCCAGCACTCAGGAGGCTGAGGCAGGAGGATCACTGCAAGTTCAGGACCAGACTGGGCTACATAGTGAGTTCAAGGCTGGCCTGAGCTGCATGGTGAGACCCTGTCTCAAACACAAAACTACTAATCTGGGTGTGGAGGTGTGCAGCTAAATTTCAGCACTCAGCAGGCTGAGGCAGGAAGATCACTGTGAGTTTGAGGCCAGACAGTCACAATCCACCACTGAAGGTACAGAGAAAGTTGAGTGGAGACTGGAGAGATCGGAGCAGTCAGGGAGGGTTTCTAAGCTGAATCAGAGAGCAGCGATAGCTACACCACACTGGGGCGGGGGGCGACCATGTTTGGCCCTGGTCACGGCAGGCGCGGCGTGGTCAGGCTTAGGGGGAGGATGTGGGTTTGGATGTCAGACTCCTCCAGCATGCGCACTGTGGGAAGATCACATGTAAGTCTCACCATTCTGTCATTGAGGAGCTCAGGTTCTCTGTAGGGGAGACATAAAACACACACCTGAGTCAGTGATGGTTCACACTTGCAATCTCAGCACTGTGGGAAGCTGAGGCAGAAGGGCCGAAAGTTCAGGTCCTACCTGGGGAACTTAGTGAGACTCTATCTCAAAAAAATAAAATGAAAAGGGCTGGGGCTCAGTGCTAGAGGACACTTGAGTTTAATCCCCAGCACCAAATACACACACACACCTGAATAATTAACTACAATGTGCTATAGGGTTAAGTAACAAGTAATCTACTGTTGGGACTTTAGGTGAGGAGGACAGGTCTAGCTGATGAGCTTAGGAAAAGCCATCCTGAGGTCACAGAGCTCAAGCTAGCTCTCATTTGGTGAGATTTACTCAGTGCAGATAAGGGGAGGTGAGGGAGGGAGGAGGGCAAGAGATATCATGCAAACAGGCTTACAAGGCATGCTGGGGCATGGCGAATACACTCATGTGACTGATGGATCCATTGATTGATAGATTGAATTTTGAAACAGGATTTCACTGTAGCTCAGGCTAGCCTTGAGCTCACAGTGATCCTCCTGCCTTAGCCTTCTGAATGCTAGGATTATAGATGTGTTCCCCCATGCCTGTTTTTATTCTGTCACTATCGGCAATGTCTATTTTTCACATAAACTTGTATGGCAGGTTTCCTTTAACCAAATTTATTGTTTTTGTGTTCTAATAATGAGTTCGAATGGTAGAGAATAGTTATTTTTCTGAGGGTAATACATGTGGTTACTGAAAGAATGTGTTGAAAGAATGTATGAACGGAATGTGAAGAGTACATGGCTTGAAAAGCATTTGATACTATATAGTATATGCTATTGTTTTGTTTTTTAATAAATTGTTTATGGAACTCATCTGATTTCCTCATCTGATTCTCTTGCAGACAGCTATGAATATCTCCAGAATGCTCCCCCAGGTTTTTTTCCAAGACTTGGTGTTATTGGTTTCGCCGGCTTTGTTGGACTCTTTTTCACTAGAGGTGCGTGCAGTTTTATAGGTTCTTTTTAATAGTCGGGGCTTATGGGGGGATCGGGTATCTGTTTGGTTCTTTATTCTCATTTAACAGTTTTTACAATAATGAATTACTTCCTGGATATGGTTTACTTAATACATAATAGTATGGTTGTTTACTCCATTACAATTGTCTCTAAGCATATGTAGAAATTATGTACTCTTGGTAAAATTTAAAAAAAAAAGGAAATTAGTTACCCTTTATAAGCACATTTACTTGTTTAAACCCCCATTGCTCTTTGGTACAGAAAGAATGAACTTTTGTTCAGTCTTTTATACTTGAGAAATAAACTGTTTCTAGATGTTTCAGGCTATGAGTCATAGTAAATAGTAAATAGTAATTTAATACAGAATTTACTAATTTCTTGATGTGTCATAGCCTAGGTCAATGGTAGTGTAAAAACTTTTGAAAATAAAGCTAATAAGTCAAGTGGGTAGTACATGCCTCTAGTGCTTGAGAGGCTGACCTAGATTACATAGCAGGACCCCATCTCAAAAAACAAAAATAGTGAGTGAATTTACTACTAAAACAATAAATTTATTACTATAGGCTTGAGAGTATAGCTCAGTGGTAGAGTGCTTGCCTAGCTCACATGAGGCCTGGAGTTTCAGTTATACACACACATACACACACACACACACATACACACACACACATTACTAGACTCTACTGTTAGGTTGCAAAACATTTATGGGGAAGAAAGATAAAAGACTTCACTATGATGACTTTATTTATTATTTATTTATGTTTTTTGAGACAGGGTCTCACTTTGTAGTTCAGGCTGGTCCTAAACTCATTATGTATCCCAGGCAAGCCTTGACCTTGCAGTAATCCTCCTGCCTCTGCCTCCTGAGTGCTGGTATTAGAGGCATGAGCCACCATGCCCAGCATTGTGATATGTGGTATGGGAGATTGAACTCAGGATCTTGCATTTGCCAGCCAGATGCCAGAACTACTGAGCCAAATCCCTGGCCCTATGATGACATTTTCAAGTGAACAGTAGGTATTTGAAGTTTCACTAATTATGAAATACATGTTTATGGTATAAAATTCAGATGTTACAAAAATTCCTGATAGAGAAATTACTATAAAGAAACCTGTAATCTGATCTTGGTTAAAAAAAAAAGATAGTAATAAAGAAAAAAGGAAAACAGCTTATGTATATAGGGCATAGGGGGTTGCAGAGTGGGGGGAAGGGGAAAAATGAAAATCAAGTTATGTCTTATTCTGGTACAAACTCTCAATGTTGAATGTGATGATGATGTGTATTCATAATGTACCAATAAAGATTTGAATTTAAAAAAAAAAGAACCATAGTATGATGCTTTTTCTTTAGAACTCCTCCCATCTGGTGTATGAAGTGTTATTTTAGGATGTGGAGGGCAAGTTGGGCCTGGTGGCAGATACCTGTCTTCCCAGCACTTAGGAGGCTAAGGCAGGAGGATCGCCATGAGTTTGAGGCTGCCCTGGGCTACATAGTAAGAGTCTGTCTCAAAAATTAAAAAAAAAATAAATAAAAAAGAAAGTGGACCGTGGAGGGCAAACATTGCCCCATGTCTCTCCCAGCTTATGTGTGGAATGAACTCACCTCATAGTCTCTGTGTCCTCTTCCTTTCCTGTGCAGAGTACTGACAAATTTGTTTCAATTTTTAGTAATCAATTTGTGAACCAACATTTTCTCATACCTACCTCACCCTGCTTTTTTTTTTTAATTTCTGGTATTGGACATTGAACCCAGGGTTTGAGCAGTAAGTCTACATCCCCAGCCTGGCCTTGAACTCACTATGTAACCCAGGTCAGCCTTGAACTCACAGCACTATCCTCCTGCCTCTGCCTCCCAGTGTTGAGATTATAGGTGTGAGCCAGCATGCCTGGGACTGTGGTATGTGGTTATCAGTACTGGGTTTACAGGTGTGATTTGCCACACCCGGCACTGTGGTAAGTGTTTACTGGGATTGGAACTCTGGACCTTGCACTTGCCAGGCAGATGCCAGAAATCAGTAAGCTAAACCCCTGGCCCTACCCAGCATTTTTTGTATTTATTTAGAGAAATAGTTTCACTAAGTCATATTGTCACCCAGGCTGGGTTCAGATTTGTGATCCTTCTGCTTCAGCCTCCTAGTGTACCGGGATTACAGGTGAGCACCGCAAACTCGGCTAGACACACACACTCTTAGGCACACATAGGTGACAGCAAGTCTTCTCCCAGGGGCTGAAGGTCTGTTGATGATCTCCAAAAGGTTTGAAGTCTTTCCAGGAGCAGCAGCACGGGCTGAGCGGCCCTTCCTGGTAGCATTTGTCAAGCACATCTGCCAAGTACTAATGAGGATGGCATGACTGACTATGCTAGTGCTGTGATGGGAGGCTGTCAGTGAGGTGGCTCTTGTCACCATAGTCTTCTGGGTCTGTCCCCAATACTGATAGCCTGTGAATGCCGTCTGCCAATTTTAGAAGTGATAGTCTACACCCCTGACTTCTTGGGAGGTGTGGTGGGAAGATAGGTGCAGACCTGTGGCCCACCTCCTTCTGGTGGGTCTGGGCCCCAGAGCTGTCAGCTCGCCCTGGCAGGAAGCGGTGCCTGGGTGCTCAGGCCTTAGGGGCCAGCGCAGGTCTGGGAGAATGTGCTTTTCTCTTCTAGGAGAATCGTGCCTTCCAATGCAGCCAATAGGACTGAGGGACACATTAGTGTATTCATGGTCTAGGTCGATAGCGTGTGTCTTCATCTTAGGGGATTTTTTTTTTTTTTTTTTTTTTTGAGACAGCGTCTTGCTTTGTGGTTCAGGCTGGCCCCGAGCTCAGGCTCAAACTCATATCACAGCAATCCTCCCGCCTCTGCCTCCCGAGTGCAGGGATTACAGGCGTGAGCCACCACGCCCGGCACTGTGGTATGTGGTACTGGTTGCTGCTGGGTGTGGGTCTCCACACCCAGTATTGTTATGTGGTTACCGGGGATCGAACCAGCCCTTGCACTTGCAAGACAGGCGCCGGAACCACTGAGCTATATCCCCAGCCCCCTTGGGGGATTTATTTACCATGGGCTGGGAATATAGCTCAGTAGTAGAGCACTTGCCTACCACACAAAGTTCAGGGGTGGATTTTTAGTACCACAAAAAAATTGTTTTTGAGTAAAAATAAAATTTAGCCAGATGTGCATGCCTGTAATCCCAGCACTGTGGGAGGCTGAGGCAGGAAGATCACAAGTTCAAGTCCAGCCTGAGCAGTTTTTGAGACCCTGTCTCAGAAATATAAATTTAAAAAAGGGCAGAGGATGTAGCTCAGTGTGGAAGCCCTGTGTTCAGTGCCTATTACCACATAATAATAACAATAACAATAATAATGTTAAAATCTAAGGCACAGCACTTAAATTGCCAGCTGTGATTATTTACATACATTGTACTAACACCAAACCACCCCCGTCCAGAGCACCGCGCCTCTCAGCAGAGCATTTCTAGTGTGAGCCCACCTGCATTCTCCTGTTTCACCCTCTGCCAGTTTTTCACACCTCACTCTCAGGTTCCTGCAAACTTGATGTCCCTTCTCTTCTCCCCTACAGCCCCACCTCTTGCAACAGCCTGAGACTTCTACACAGCTGTTGTCTTGGGACTTGATTGTGGGCCAGCTGGCCATCCCCCTCTCTGAGCTCCCTGTCGTCTCTCTTCTCCTTGATTCCCTCTGCACGTTGTTAGGTTACACACGTAAGTGGCTTTCAGAGCAGCTCGTGTTGGAGACAAGCTTTCCAAGAGCTCCATATTTTCCTCTTCCCATGACTGCTTGAGTACTGAGAGAAGCTATTCTCCGTCAAAAGGTTGAAAGCTGTGCCCTCAGGTGGGCGGCATCTCAGATCAGGCGGTCAGCAGCCAGTGTGGTGGGTGCTTATTGTTCTGAAATGATTTTTTTTTTTTTTTTTAGGATTTTTTGAGACAGGGTCTCGCTTTGTGGTTCAGGCTGGCCCTGAGCTCAGCCTCCAACTCACATCACAGCAATCCTCCTGTCTCTGCCTCCCGAGTGCTGGGATTACATGCGTGAGCCACCACGCCCAGCACTGTGGTGTGTGGTACTGATTGGTGCTGGGCGTATGTGGTTACCGGGGATCGAACCCAGGCCCTTGCGCTTGCAAGACAGGTGCCGGAACCACTGAGCTAAACCCCCGGCCCCTGAAATGATTTTTTTTTAACTTCCTTGAAGCTTTGAGGATCCTAATCTTTAGTCTTTTGAAATTCCATGGTTCTGTGAGATGTAGATGTCTCACTCCTTGCTTGTGCACTTTGATGGCTTGTAGCCTCAGCTGTCCATCTGAAAATTTACTCACTTCATTTTTTCCTTCCTGACCTCATATTAATTGCAGTGAGGTTATTTTAAAATATTTTCTTTATTATTTTATTTCCTTCCTTTTGGGCATTTTTCTTCCTTTGGTCATTTTCCATAAGCTCTTTCTTGTTCTCTGAATATCCTTTTTTTTCATAGTTTTTTTCTTTGAATGCAGTAGCTTCTTGATTTCCTTGGTGGTACTTAATAACAGTTGAGTTTTGTTTTGAAGTTCATGTTTTGATGCTAGTCTTGGCCTTTCTCTTTTATGCTGCAGGCTTCCCCTCAGTGCTGATGCTTCTCCCTGTTGGTTCATATTTCAGAGTGAGGCAGTGGAAAGCAGTAAGAATGCTAGCGAGGGCGCTGTGTGGAGCTGTCTTGCTGACACGCAGGTTCTGGCTGAGGGCAGCTGCTCAAAAGTCATCTTAGAAAGGCTTTATTCTCAGACTTAACGTGCATACAGAATGCTCTTGATTCTCACTTGAAAGCTGAGGGCATTTCTTTAGTGAAATCCAGCGCGCTTTTAAAAATTTGGCCTGGCACGGCTTTCTGCCTTGGGACAGCATGGGGGAAGGAATGTGTCAGCTATTCCATGTCCCGGTCATGCACTCGTCCCCTTGTCTTGCTCCCTAGTTGCCATCTCCAAGGTATCTCTGCTGGGGACAGTTCTCCCCGCTCCTTGTCTGCAGCTTTCTTCCAGCCCATCAAGGGCACCTGGCTGAGCCTGGAGCCCAGGCCCTTGTGCAACCCTGGCTGACACTTCCCATCAGCCATGGACCCTCCACACTTGTCTTCATCACAGGTTCATTAATCTGTACTTTATTTTCTACTGTTATTTTAATGACTTGTCAGGAAGAAGAAAGGAACAATTGTACTTAGTATTGAAATAAGAAGCCTGTTTGCTGTTACAAAACAAAACCTTGGAAATCAACATACCAGTGTGCTTCTTTTCAAAACAGTGTTTTTCGTGCTTCCTTAGAAAGGATGATTCTCTTGGAAGCATTTGCTGAGTGAAAGGAGGCAATCACAAAGGATCTCAAGTTTCTGTGATTCCATTTATATGAAGTGACTGGAATAGACAGATGCATGGAAAGTGGGTCTCTGGTGGCCTAGGGCCAGGGGCCTGGGGCGATGGAGGAGTGACTGGCATTGGGAGTGGGTGTCTTTCCTCTCCTTTCCTTCCCTCCCCTCCCCTCACTTCTACCCTCCTGCCTTCCCATCTCCTCTTTTCCTCTCCGTGCTAGGGATGGAACTCAGGGCCTCATGCATGCTGAACACATGCTCTACCACTGAGCTGCATTCCCAACCCAAGGGGACAGATTTCCTTTTAGGATAATAAAAATGGATTCTAATGGTAGTGATATAACTCTGTGAATATACTAAAAGCTGCTGAATTTTGTACTTTAAATGGGTAAGTTATATGAATTATATCTCATTAAGGCTGTAAAAAGTGCTGTTTCACTGCTTACTGTAAGAGGTCCATTGTGATTGTGAGGGTATTAAATCATCTGATAGTGTGTGCAACCTTTTATTTATTAGGTTCAAAAATAAAGAAGCTGGTGTACCCGCCTGGTTTCATGGGATTAGCGGCCTCCATCTATTACCCACAGCAAGCTATCACGTTCGTTCAGGTGAGTTAGACCTGCAAGAAGCTAGGATGTCCTTGAGGCTGACTCAGGTGGGATATATGGATTTGCTGCTTCGTTGTATTTTATTTTGCCATTTTTATAACAACAACCCAAAATTTGTTTGCACATGTAGATGAACTACAGCAAACCTAAATGTTTTTCTCCACTGTCTATATCGTTACTGACCCTTATTCTGGTAAAGCCAATGATTAGAAGACACTCATGCTAATTTGATTGTTTTTTTCAGACAAGATCTCACTGTATAGCTCAGGCTGGCCCTGAACTCAGTACATAGCCCAGGGTGGCCTCAAACACATAGTAATCCTTCAGCCTTAGCCTTTTGATTGCTGACATTATAGTCATGTGCCTGTTAATGTCAATATTAATTGGAGAAAATTTAAAGTATCATTTTTGCATACTTAGACTAAATATGCAAAGACTGACAATTATTTTTAATTTTTATCATTGCATGTTTGCAGTACATAATGATTATAGGCATTGTGGGGAGTGGGTATATGTACATAGCACATGTTAATAATACATTAATCTTTTTTAATTCCCTTTTTGCTCTGCTCCTTCTCCTCTCCCTCCAGCTCTTGGTCTTCTTCCTCCCTTTTTTTTTTTTTGTTTTGAGACAGGGTCTCGCTTTGTGGTTCAGGCTGGCCCCGAGCTCAGCCTCCAACTCACATCACAGCAATCCTCCTGCCTCTGCCTCCCAAGTGCTGGGATTACAGGCGTGAGCCACCACTCCCCGCACTGTGGTATGTGGTACTGATTGCTGCTGGGGTGAGTCTCCACACCCAGTATGGTATGTGGTTACCAGGGATTGAACCCAGGCCCTTGCACTTGCAAGACAGGCGCTGGAACCACCTAGCCAAATCCCCGGCCCTCTTCCTCCCTTTTCGATGTTTTTATTGGTATATTTTAGATTTACATAATGATCACACTTGGGGGGAATTTGTCTCTGTAGATGAAATATCTTGCTTTGTATTTTTTCCCATTCTTCTCACCCTTCAACCCCACTTCCCCGCTTGTTTACAAAAGCTTTGTTTCCATATTTTTTCCTTCTAGTCTCTTTTTTTTCCTTGTCCTTTCTTTTCTTTCTTCCTCACCCCTGCCTAGTTCCCCTTCCCATTTGAACATTTTCTTCCTTTTTTCCCAGTACCTTTTATACATTTTGGTTCTTATTTGCAATTTTGGTTTCTCACATCAGAGAAATGATATGGTATTTACACATGTATCCAATTTCTTTCACTTAATAGTATGGTCTCAAGGTGTATCCATTTAGCTAGAAATGGCACAAGCTTATCCTTTTTCAAGGCAGAAGTATACGCCATTGTATACAAAAACCCCACATCTTTATCCATTGGTTGATGAGCATGTGAGCTGTTTCCAAGATTTAGCAATTATAAACTGCTTATATAAACATGGGTGTGCATGTATCACTGTAGTGTGATTTAATTATTTCAGGAAGCTACCAAGAAAGGGAAGAGCTGGGTCAAATGGAACCTCTGGTTGTATTTTTGTGAGGAATCTCCACACTGATCTCCATAGTGTTTGCACCAGACTACATTCCCACCAACAGTGGAGAAGGATTCCTTTCTCCACAAAGTTTCGCCAGCATTTGTTATTAATTTCTTGATATCAGCCATTTGTTTTGGAGTGAGATGGAATCTCAGTGTCATTTTAATTTGCACCTCTGGAATGACTAGTGATGCTAAACACTTTTTATATATTTACTTGCCGTTTCTAGTTCTTCATGTGAGAATTGCCTGATTACTTTAGATGCCTATTTTGGGATTGAGTCTTTTTCTTTTTTTTTTAATGTTTTTGAGACAGGGGCTCACTTTTGTAGTTCAGGTTGGCCCTGATCTCACAGCAATCCTCCTCCCTCTGCCTCCCAAGTGCTGGGATTACTGGTGTGAGCCATCACACCCAGCACTGTGGTATGTGGTACTAATTGCTGGTGGGTGTGAGTCTCCATGCCTGGCATTGTTGTATGTGGTTACCGGGGATCGAACCTTGGTCCTTGCACTTGCAAGGCAGACACAGGAACCACTGAGCTAAATCCCCGGCCCCTGGATTGAATTTTTAAATTGTGTGTGTGGGGGGGTGTCTGGTGTTTTCAAGTTTTTTATATATTCTAGACATTAGTCTTTTGTCTGAGGAACACCTGGTAAAAATGTTTTCCCACTCTGTCAGCTGTCTCTGAACTCTGCTGGTGGTTTCTCTTGCTGTGAAAAAGCTTTTTAATAAAGGCCAAGGATTTAACTTAATGGCACTGTGCCTGCCTGACAAGTGCAAGGTCCTGAGTTCAATCCCTGGTGCAAAAAAAAAAAAATCTTTTTAATAAGATTACATGCTAGTTGTTGATGATTATTTGTGATATTTGCTATGTGTTAGGGGTTTTATTCGTAAAGTCTTTGCCTATACCAATGTTTTCAAGCGTTCTATCTATTTATTTTCCAGCAGATTTAGTGTTTTTATTTTAATATTTATATCTTTAATCCATTTCAATTTTAAATTAGTGCATGATAAAATATGTGGGTCTAATTTTAATTTTTGGCATGTGGAAAGCCAGTTCTTCCAGCACCATTTATTGAAGAGGTTATCTTTTTCTTCCAGTGACACCGTTTGGCTCCTTTGTCAAAGATAAGGAGGCTGCATGTGTTTGGAATTGTTCTTGCATCTTCTAATCTGTTCCATTGATCCTGGGGTCCATTTCTTTGCTGACACCATGCTGTTTTTATCACAGTAGCTTTGTAGTATAATTTCAAGTCAGGGATTGTGATGCCCCTGCCTTGTTTTTGTTGCTCAGAATTGCTTTTGCTATTCTAGGTCTCTGCTGGTTCCAAATGAATTTTGGAATTGTTTTCTCTAATTCTGTAAGATGTGCTATTGGTATCTTGATCACGTTTACATTAAGTCTGTATAACAATTTTGGAAGTATGGCTATTTTCACTATTGGTTCTTTCTATCCAAGAACAAAGGATATCTTTCCATTTTCTGACATATTCTTGGATTTCCTTTTTCAGAGTGCTGTAGTTTTCAATGTAAAGGTGTTTTTCTTCCTTCCTTAGGTTGATTCCTCAGTGTTGTTGTTGTTGTTGTTGTTGTTGTTGTTTTAGGTTTTTTTTTTTTTTTTTTTG
>PVIR01019183.1:0-32309 GCA_004026965.1 Petromus typicus
AGGCTGACAACATGTCAGTGATGGAAATGAAGGAGGGGACTGATTTTTTCAGTATTAAAACCAGGGAATTTCTTTGTGGATAAGGCTGCTTGATTACTTTAGCTATGATGTAGTTCTGAATTAACATTTAAGCAAATATAAAAATAGATAATCCCTAAAATAATCAATATTGGAAGAAAATTGAAGGTCAAAGAGTGATTTAAGCCTTTTTCTTATACACAAGGAAATCGAGGCATCAGAGGGTTAAGCCGTCCTAGTGTCAGAGAGCATGGACAGTTGTTGCTGAGTTCTGACTCCAGTCCAGATGATCGTCTTTTGTGCCCACTTCCTCTTACTCCAGCATGGACAACACTGATGAAACCAGGATTTGACAAAGGGATGCTTTCCTTAAATTTAACGCTAAATTTGTGCAGAGCTTGGGAGAATTGCATATAATTTCTTGTCAAAGCATCTGTTCTTGATTTTTTTTTCTTGAAACTTTGGGAACTCAGATGGTTTAGGTATTGGAGCTTACTCCTGAGTCCCCATCCCAGAAGTTAGGTCATCAGCCCTGAATAGTCAGGGAGTGACAGCAAGGAGATGCAACAGATCTGAAACCCTGGTGCTGGATCACTTGGAGCTCTACTGAAAATCAGATGGCTGACCTAACTGCACAAGATTTTTGATTAAATACCTCTGTTGTGAGAGGCAATATTTACATTTTTAACACATATGTAGCTGCTGCTCCTGCCTGTGTGAAGCCACAAACCATTGCCCTGCCCCAGTTCCCAGTTACACACACACACACACGCACGCACGCACGCACGCACGCACGCATGCGTGCGCGCATAGAGCTCTGAAAGTGATCTGGTAAGATTCTCCCATTGGTGGAGAGCTCAGGTGAGGCACTTGTTTTGAAAAGTATAGCACTGCTTAATATGAACAATTGCTAAAATTTGTAAGTAAAAGAAAAATTTTCCATCTTTTTTCCAGCATCCTTTAGCCACAGCTTTGCAGAAAAGAGTTTTAAAAAATCGCCATATTAAAATTTTTCTACTGCAGTAGAAAGAACTATAAGATAAATCTTCAAATAAAATATTTCCAAATTACATTTTTATGGCTTTTGTGCATACTATGCCTTTAGGAAAATCTTAGTAAGCTTATGTGGGAATCACAACAGTTACACCTGTTAGCCCTCATTAATTTTTACAATAGCTCGTTTTATGACTCAACTAATTAGCTAAACGATGCTTCATAGGCATTTTGCATAACCATTTACACGAACAGCATAATAGGAATATGAAAGTAAATTAGTAGATTTATTGGCCCTAACAAAATTCTTAGCTAGTCCCTGAGTTTCAGGATCTTAAGAACATCTTTAATCATGTCAGACATTTAGCTGCTCAGGCTTCAAAGTTTAGCTACAAAGCTATTTGCTTTTCAGAAATGAGCTTCTATTCTTATTGATAAAACTATTTCCAGTTCTATATTTTTGTACAATGGAACATGGATAATTCTCTTCACATTCCTTTGATTCTGAGGCTTATTTCAATACCATCTCACAACTAGATCACATTGACTTTAAAGCTTCGTCACTCAGCTACTTCCATTCCTCAGCAGAACATAGCTGATACACCACCTCCTCAGAGAAGTCTTCAGTGATTTCTCTTACTCATGCCTATAGACATGAGTCAGAAGTGCCCATGGCACTTGAGCCTGTTCTTTCAAACATATTTTTAACAGTAGAAAGAGAGCCACCTAAGGTCAGTTTTATGTTCAGAAGGGGAGATCCATGAGACTGTGCTTTCAGACAGAAGAAATCCTGTCTGCGTTTTCCTGGTGCATTAGTAGACAGTGGCTTGTAGCTGTGCTCCAGGATGGTACCACCTACTCTCCACTTCCTGATTAGTTCAGTCCCACACGGAGCAGAGTATCCTGATCTGTGCAGTCAAACAGCATACAGCAAAGGTGACTATCTATCACTTGTAAGTAATTAGGAAGCTCTACATTTCCATCTAAGGTGTTGCTTTCTATCTTTTGGGGGAAAGCTAGCTATCAGGTTTGCAGATCTGTTTGGAGATGCTTGGGCAGAGAGGACCTGGAGACTCCTAGCAATAGTTAAAAGCAGTAGAGGCCTGGGTACAGCTGTGGACATGGTCTTCGAGCTGGACTCTTGAGCTCATGTGGGAAACTTCAGGATGGCTGTAGACCAGGCCAGCAGCATGTCTGCAACTTCTGAGAGGCCTTGAGTCAGACCACCAGCTAAGGTGCTCTTGTGTCTTGATCCTCGGAGTCTTTGTGTCATCATAAATGGTTGCTATTTTATGTTACTACATTGGGTCAATTGATTATAAGGCAATGGACATCTATTAAGTGCTGGATAAATATGTGATGACTGAATGAATGACTGAAAGGAGTGATAGAACTCATACAGTTAAAAGCCATTACAAATTATTTATTACAACTTCTGGGACATTATCTTGCATGTATCAGAACAAAGACTGACATGATCTGAAATAAGACCAATGACAGGGCATTGTTTATGTCAGCTGTTCCTTTTAAATGTGATCTCATATCACACACATGGATTGATAACCAGATTTGCAGAAGGAGTAGGTTTTTCTCTTTCTCTTACTGAATTTTCAGGATTTTCCATGTTGCAAAGTTGTCAGTGTCAGCAGGCATCGGCTTGTATAGTGAATGCTGTGTATTAGACAGCCTAGAAAGTAAACTTGCTTTCCCTCTAAGTATTTGATGTGTTTGAAATTTGGTTTTGCTAAAAAGTGTTTTATAATGATACATCATTCAATGCACTTCAATAATTATTTACTGAATACCAAATTTCACTATGTATCTCTTGGCACACAAAATAAAAAAATGGTTGTGTGTTGGTAAGATTTTTTTTTAAGTACATAGGAAAAAATATAGAATTCCCTAATAAATTTAGGATCTTTTGTTTTGTGCTATTGTTTCCCAGCTACATTTGCTGCAGTGATGTATGCGTGAATTCACAGATTTTCTTTGTCTAGATTTGGTTGTAGAAATGATCTACTCTCTCTCTCTCTCTCTCTCTCTGTGTGTGTGTGTGTGTGTGTGTGTAGTTGTTCGGCCAGAAAAAATCCTCGCAAATTTTTACAAAAATATTCAGTGAATTATAAGTCTATTAGTAATTATTTTGTGTTTTTCTCTGCTTATATTAGAGAATGATACGTAAGTGTTTATAATTTCTTAGTCTAAATGATTTTTGACTGATTATTTACTTTGTTTTAGATTTTACATTCAATTATTATGTTTTGGTTTCATTTTTGGTATTCTGAATTAATTTTCAGATATAACATAATCAAGTTTCTTGTGGTTTCTGCCAACTGAAGAGAATTACCATTGTTATGTTTCTATAATTTTATGAATGTTTTTTCACTAGAAAATCAGTATGAAAACAGAGTTCATGTTAACATTTTTATGGAAATTTAAGGGTTCTTGAATATTTGAAACAAGCAATGTTGAAAAATATGGAAGTATGATAATTTCTGACTTTGAAACTTAGAAGTATAGTAATTGGAAAATTGAATATTGGCAGACAGATATAGAACAATGCCATGGAACAGAAAATCCAGAAATAAAGCCTCACATACATGATGAAATGATTTTTGACAGGATGCTGAGACCATTCAATTAGGAAAGAAAAATTTTTTCAACAAATTGTTCAAAACTGAATGTCCTCATTCAGAGGAATGAAACTGACCACTTATGTACTTTATACCATACACAAATTTGATGGAAAATGCAACAAAGAACTAAATCTAAGATCTAAAGCTATAAACACTTAGAAGAAAAACTAGAAATAAAGCTTCATGTCACAACAGTTGTCAGTGACTTGTTGCTTATGACACAAGAGCTACAGGAAACAAAAAGAAAATAAATAGATATAAATAGATATATAGTTTTAAATACTCAAAGATTTACCATATAGGTTTACTACTTTTGCCATTTGGAAGAATTTATGCATAGTGAGTTGGTGTTAAAAACACTGCTGAAAAGCTTTTTTTTCTACTTATTCTGTTTTTTGGGAAATTACAATTCCTGATAATTTATTGGGTGAAATAATATTTATTTAATGGATTTTTTCTCATCTTGTTTTCCTTGGAATTCATGTATTATAATTGAGACAGATAAATGCATATTCTGCTACTTTAATGATATAATTATGAATTATTAGCTCTAAATATAGAAATTATTTAAAAATCTATAATAAACATGATTAGCTCTTATATTTTTTTGCTTTCCAGCTTTCATTTTACATAATAATACAAATATTATTTAAAGTTTTCCATTTAATATAGTCCTAATTTCTGTTTTCTGATTCTGATTTTCTATTTTGTGTTAGGAAAAATATTCTCTCTTAGAATTTGCAATACGTTAGCTTAATTTTAGCAGTGATTAATATTTATACTAATGGAATTTCCATTAAAATACAATTACTAAAATGTAATTAGTATAATCATGTTTATATAGTGTTTATTTATAATCATTAAAGATAAATGAATTCAATTGTTACACAATATTTAATGGTTTAATTAAAATATTTGTAGGTTTTATTTTGGTTCTCAGCAATACATTCTCTCTCTTTCTCAAAAAAAAAAAATATATATATAGTAGAATATAGATTTAGCCCATATTCTAATACAAGGCCTGAAGAACAGCAGCTCCATATGTAGCAGCACAGGTTATTTGATATGTAACAAAATATTTTAATGCTTAAACTTATTTTTACTTTGTGAATTTTTTGAGCAGTAAATTTTTTTTTTTTTTTTAGGTTTTTTGAGACAGTGTCTCGCTTTGTGGTTCAGGCTGGTCCTGAGCTCAGCCTCAAACTCACATCAGCAGTCCTCCTGCCTCTGCCTCCCGAGTGCTGGGATTACAGGCGTGAGCCACCACGCCCGGCACTGTGGTATGTGGTACTGATTGCTGCTGGGCGTGAGGCTCCACACCCAGTATAGGTATGTGGTTACCAGGAATCGAACCCGGGTCCTTGCGCTTGCAAGACAGGTGCCGGAACCACTGAGCTAACTCCCCGGCCGTGAGCAGTAAAATTTAACTGTTGAGTTAAACCTTATTTCTATCAACAAGAAAAACCGAAATACTCACTGGGCCAGAAAAGCTTGCTTCAACATATCGGAAACTTAAAAAAATTATGACATAAGATTAATCAGTTAAACTAAAAACTTTTCAAACTAATAAAGAATTTTATAATAAAAATGGTAGTCAGAGTTGCTCAGCTTGAAAAATCAAAAGTGTTACTTTTGCAAAAAGCTGGGAGGATATAATACAAATGAGTTCCTGAAAAGATATCTATGAAGTTATTTTGTATATAAAAATCTATATTTAGAGTATAAAATTAGAAATCATTTATTTTTTGTTCAGATAATTTGAAAAATACCTTGGTTCAGAAAGCACATGAGGTCTAGCTCTATGTACTAAAAGTTAAAGATTCTGATCAAATTGTTTTTGAACAACTAGTATACTGTTATTTTCATTTATAATTTTTATTTGGTTATACATAGTATAGAGAGATTGTTCTACGGTGGTATTATATCCACAAATTTTATTGTCTTTTATCATTTGTAGTAATTTAAAATTGTACTGGGTTACCAAGGTTTATTTCTAGTGTCATCTCTGAAAAATGAGTGTCATTTTGACCTTTACTATTCTCTTAAAACTCTTAGCTTTTATTTCTTCACACGGTTGGACGGGATTTAAACAACAGTGATGAGCCTGTGCATTTTTGTTCTGCTTTTCATCATACAAGGAATGCATCTAAAGTTTCTCCATTAATTGTCATATTTCTTTTAATTTAAGGTAATATTTTGTTGTTTATAGACATGCCTAAATATATGAGAATTCTGGATTTCTTTAGTAATGAACAATTGATAAATTACATCAAAACGCTTTTTCTCTCTATCTTCTGAGATAATCATAGTTTTTGCCTTTGGTCTATTAATGTGAAAAATGACTCCATAGATGCTCTGATGTTGAACGATTCTTCTATGCACAGGATAAATTCTACTTGACTCTGATTAATTATTTTCCACACAGTTATGGATTCATTTTGCTTACACTTTATTTAGACCTTTAAATTTCTACATTTATTACATAAGAAAGGCTTATGTTTCCACTGTCCTAAGTTTTGACATTTTATTCTTTTCAAATGATAGATTTGTTCCATTTATGTTTTCATTTCATTGCTATATAATTTTTCATAAATTCACTTTTGAGATTTGAAACCTTTCTTTTATATCTATAGGCATATTCCTTTTTCCATTTTTGTTTTGTTTGTTTCATATGTTTTCATAGTCTTGATAATTTTTTTTAAAATTAAAGTCTTTATTGATACATTACATATGCACATTATGATTGCACTCCACAATGGGGATTTGTACCAGTATAATTTTTAACATATAGTACCAGTCTTTTAGAAGAATCGTCTGAATTTTGTTATCCGTTTCTATTGACTTTCTACAAGACTAGTCTTATTGCATTTTTCTCTTATCTTTACTTTTACATTATTTCTGGATTTTTTGGGGGTGCTGTTTTTCTAACTTTTTGAGTTGAATTGTAAGTTTGGCTTTCAATTTCTGTTATTTCCTAGTCAAGTATTTAAAGTTATAGATCCTGTGTGTTGCATTAGCTATGTCAAATAAATTTGGGTATGGGAGGTTTTATTGCCATTTTATTTTAAGCATTTTGTTATTCTACTTTTAATCTTTAGAGTTTTGTCAAACATTGTATTATTTACTTTTTACATTGCAGCAATTTAAAAATCAGATCTTTTATTAATTTCCAGTTTTATAACTTCATAAGATAATATAGTCAACATGATTCTGGATTTTGGAATTTATCCAAATTGCCATTGAGAGCTAGTATGTATTAAAATTTTGTAACTATTTCCCATATGCTTAAAAAGAGTGTGCTTTGCCCTGCTTTTTAAAAATTTATTTTTTTTTTAGATTGGCTTCCATGTTTATCTAATACTTTAAACTTAATACTTTTCTGTGGTTACTTGATAAATTCACTTTTTGGTGTCTAAATTTATGGAACTGGGTTATAAAAATCTCAACTACAATTATTGGCAAACATGACTCACTAAAATTCTATAAATATTCTGAAGCTGATTGTGAGGAAAGTTTATGGTGTCTTCAATTGTTGTTCTTCTGTGTCTTTTACTAATAAACAGTATTCCTCTTTATTCATTATTTTTGCTTTTAATCAAACTTTTTGAGATATTAAATTTCTATATTGATTTCTTGGTTAATATTTTTATTTTATGATTTTTCATTCTTTTTAGTCTTTCTTTGAAAGTATTTCAAGTAAGTAATATGTCAACAGACTTACGTTTTTAAAAATCCTGTAGCTGACTTGCTTTCCTCCAGTGCCTTCAAAAAACTGCATTTTAAAATATTTTATACAAGTTTTTACAATTGTTCTTGGAGGGAACTATTGTCTGATGCTAGCTGCTCTGTCACATCTTGAAACAGAAGTGAATTTTTCAAAACATAAAAACAGTAGAAACAATAACAGAACCCTCATCTTATTTGTTTAAACTAAATAAGATTAAGTCTGTACTCTTCAATTAAAGAGGGTACATTCAGGGCTGGAGAGTTAGCTCAGTGGTTCCGGCGCCTGTCTTGCAAGCGCAAGGGCCCGGGTTCGATTCCCCGCTAACCACATAACAATACTGGGTGTGGAGACCCGCAACCAGTACCACATACCACAGTGCCGGGCGTGGTGGCTCACGCCTGTAATCCCAGCACTCGGGAGGCAGAGGCAGGAGGATTGTGATGTGAGTTTGAGGCTGAGCTCAGGGCCAGCCTGAACCACAAAAGCGAGATCCTGTCTCAAAAAACCTAAAAAAAAAGAAGGTACATTCAAATAAACATTTTAACAGCAGTTAGAGAAAACAATGTAATTAATTCAGAGTTCTTTAAATGTAAGTAAAATACAATTCATCAGTTGTTTTTATCATTTGTGTATTTTTAATCTCTAAATCTCATCAATACAAATGTCACATAGAGTCCTTGAAAGTCTGTACTGTGAAGACATGTTAAAGTCTATTATATTTCCAGTCTGACTCACTGTGCTCCAGGGCTTTATCTAGTTGGCATAAGTGACCATTGTAGGCAGAAGCTCCTGCCTCCTGAATGAAGAAGTTTCTAAGTATATGAGTGTCACAAAGCTTTGCCTCCTAACATTTAAAAAAAATTATCTTTATTGGTACATTATGAATACACATCATCATCGCATTCAACATTAAGAGTTTGTACCAGAATATGACATGACTTGATTCTCATTTTTCCCTTCCCCGTGCCCTGCAACCCCACCATACCCTATATACACAATTTTTGTTTTCTTTTTTCTTCATTATTACCACATTCATTTTCCCCTCATTATTTAACCTTACATTCTTTGCTTTTAAATATTTTCTACTATACATACATATACATACTGCATACTCATTTACAACTTCATTTTCTCATAACATTTTCTTAATAAATTGATGAACTTCCTACTTCATACTTTTAATGAATGTTATATGAGAAGCTAAATTTTGCATGCTGTGGTTAAACTATTATCAAAATCAAGTGCAAAGTCAATGTGGCTACGTTGGGTATTACAGATTATCAAGATGGAAAAAGCCATTTTAATGGTTTATTTTTGTTTATTCTGATAAATGTGATAATTATCTAAAGATTGATCTTGCTAGAAGGGGGGACTATATCTGCTTTGGACACTATCGTGATTGTGCCATGTGGCATCTATAATACATTTTCACAATAATCATTATATGCATAATACAAAGACAAGTCCAAAAATTCAGGATTTATTTTGAATAAGGTAAATGAATTCCCATGCAGAATATTTAGGGAAAATAGCTTTGAAAATTGTATATCTTATAAAGAGGTGGGGCTGTACATGTACATTAATGTGAAAAGTAACTTTAAAATTGTTTTATGAAAGTTTTCCTTGAAAATTTTATGTAATCCATTGTAAATCCCTCTAGAATACACAGAACTGCTAAAACAAAGATACAGAGAAGTTTGGTAAACACAGATAGTTCATCCTTTGACATATGCTTACCTTCCCTGGGAAAATGGTAAGATGTCAGTGAAGAGATAGCAAAAGTTACAGGCTATGAAAGACAGGAGTGAGTCTAATTCCCAGCCAGTTTTTGCATATTCCATGAATAACACTTTGAACTTCTCAATTCAATATCCTTTCTTGGAGTGATAACAGACACAGTAGGTGTGACAAGCATATATTTGAGGCTGCATGATTTATTTGCACTGTCTGCAACAGAGACGTGGGAGGGAAATGCATGGCAGGGTTCCAGAGCATTTCTGCACACAGGTCCAGTCTAACCACTTTTATAGAAAACTCAGCCCCACCCTTTCTAATCACATCCTTTTTCTACTACATGCATTTCTCTCAATCTTTTCTCGATGAAGTCCCAAGATGGAGTTGACAGGATGCCGTGCTTGATTACTTTTTGCACAGTTTGCATAAAACGTTCCCTTTCAGTATTGTGACACTCAGAGGGAGCCCTTTTTCTATAGCAGTTGGGATTGAGAGATTTGTGGAGGGCTTTGGTACCTGAAAGTTCAGTCTTTGAGACTTCAGCGGATTTGAGTGAGTGCCAGTGTGGTCTTGACTCCATGTCATACTTACAGACACATGAGTTGAAAAATTATAAAATATGTTTCTTTCTTCTATAACTCATGTGCTGAATAAGTATTCTTCAGCATTCTATCCAGCAATTTCATGACTTAAAAATATAGCCTTTATGATATTTTGTAGCATCTAACATTGTCATATATATGCATGTGCACATAAAACTGTAAAAACAACTTTGTGAAATACTTTTTTAACATATTTTTCAAAATGACATTATTCTTAAGGCTGGAGATTTAGCTCAGTGGTTCCAGCACCTGCCTTGCAAGCACAGGGTCCCTAATTTGATCCCCAGTAACCACATACAGCAATGCCAGGCATGGTGACTCATGCCCAACAACAATCAATATCACATACCACAGTGCTGGGCATAGTGGCTCCCACCTGTAATTCCAGCAATCAGAAGGCAGAGGCAGGAGGATTGTTGTGAGTTCGAGGCTTGCTTAGACTACATGGTGAGCCCAGGACCACCTGAATTACAAAGTAAGACCCTGTCTCAAAAAAAGGACATTATTCTTTTGTTAAATAATAAAATCTTTTATGATAAAATTTCCTTTTTCTGTCTTTTGTACTATTTGACTAAAAAGAATAAGGTACAGGAAAAGGTCCAGTTGCTAAGATTAAAGAATGAGTTAATAGGGCCGGGGATATAGCTCAGTGGTTCCGGTGCTTGTCTTGCAAGTGCAAGGACCCGGGTTCAATCCCCGGTAACCACATAACAATACTGGGCGTGGAGACTCACCCCAGCAGCAACCAGTACCACATACCACAGTGCCGGGCATGGTGGCTCACACCTGTAATCCCAGCACTCAGGAGGCAGAGGCAGGAGGATTGCTGTGATGTGAGTTTGAGGCTGAGCTCAGGGCCAGCCTGAACCACAAAGTGAGACCCTGTCTCAAAAAACCTTAAAAAAAAAAGAATGAGTTAATAAATATATGTAATTATTCCATTCAGACATTACAACAAATATGGTCATGTTGTACTTTTTTCTTTATACTTCCTATAGAAACCAACCCTAGTGGTAAGTGGTTTTCATAAAACTCTGAGGTAGGTGTATGATTTAGTATTATGTGAATTTAAGCAAGTATAGACAGTATTTGAAGAGAAAGGAGTGACTGCTGTAGGATTAACATGCCACAATTCAGAGACAATGCAGAGCATTATATTTCTCAGATTCAGAATTATACATTACTGAGATTAGCAGTGCCTCGAAATCATTATAATTTACTAATTCACATTATTATATTATTCTGAAAAACAGATCAAAAGGCAAATTGTGAGAATCAAGGCTGAAGAAGTAGGAGTACAGTTTCAGCCAATCTCTCTTCAAATTTAAGAAGAGAAAATTGTGTATAGGAGACTCTAGGTAGTTTAGACTTACTTTAACAAGTTGTTTTTCCATGATGTTTCATAGTAGAACAAGTGAGTGAGTGAGTGAGTTGAAAGTCAGGGATTAAGATCTTATTCCTAGTGTCTGTGGTAGTGAAGGACTAGACTGGAACTTTGCCTCTCTGGGTCCAGGTTCTGAGTGGTTTTCCATATGGGCACCAGGGACTTTGAGGTTCTTGAAATTCTATGCAAAATATATGCAAAATAAAAAGTTGCAAACTACTGGAGAAAATGATTTAATAAAATGACTTATAAACAGCAACAAAAGTGAGGGATATTACCAGAAAAAATAATACATATAAGTGAATATGAAGGGCAAAAATTATGAGGTATAAACAAAGTTGGTCTGTATCAATCTCTTTTTAAACATTTCTTTCTAAAGAAATGCTGCTTACCAGATAAGTTTCTCAGGTAGGACTGGGTTACATGTTTAGGACAATTATCTTAGAGATAATACATTCTTCAGCTTCTTATGGATTATTTCAATTTTAAATCAGTAAACAAGAGAAAAATCACATTTTTGATAGTATGATTCCAAATACTTGTACCTCCAGACAAACATATAATCAATGACACTTAAACAAAATTTTCTTGATCTTGCTAAAGCACTGTCATGACACATCTAGTATTGTACCGATTGAATAGTTGAAACATATAGTTAGGTTTCATTATTCACAAAACTAAAACTTTTGTTATTACAGCTTAGTATTTTATGTTACATGTTTTGATTACAGATATGTGGGTCATGAGCAAAATAACTGTATCACTTATGGAAGTCTGTTTATAACATCTTTTAAATCCAAAAGCATGTGGCTGGCAATTCGTTTTTTGCAGGAATTGTAAGTCAAAAGACTTAATGGCTCTTGAGTAATCCTTGGCAGGATGCACAACTGTAAATCATCTTTTATTACTGCAGGATGGCAGAAGCTGCAGGATTATCTGTAGTTTTTGTTTTTAAGGTTTTTTTTTTTTTTTGAGACAGGGTCTCACTTTGTGGTTCAGGCTGGCCCTGAGCTGAGCCTCAAACTCACATCACAGCAATTCTCCTGCCTCTGACTCCCGAGTGCTAGGATTACAGGCGTGAGCTACCACGCCCGGCACTGTGGTATGTGGTACTGGTTGCTGCTGGGGTGAGTCTCCACGCCCAGTATGATATGTGGTTACCAGGGATCGAACCCGGGTCCTTGTGCTTGCAAGACTGGCGCCGGAACCACTGAGGTAAATCCCAGGCCCTATCTGTAGTTTTTGATCACTTCTTCCAGTCTTATATATCCTTGCAAATCTATGATCTAGTGATTAGAATGGAACTTTGTAGTCTGACTTTTGCCAATAATAGTAAAAATGTCCTTTGCCAGTAGTAGTTTGTAAGTGACTTACTGTTGTCTCCCACCTCACAATACTTACACTGATCTCCATCTATTTTAATATTACTGTTCAATACTCTTTGTTCTTAGCTTGATTCTTGCAGTTTGGCTGGATATAAAATGCTTGGATTGCACATTCTTCCCATGGGTATTTTGTAATTAGTTCTTGCTGTTGTTATTAAATGTTGTAATGGAACAATCTGATGCCAGCTTAACTCTCTTTCCATTATAAATAAACTGATCTAATTTATGTTGTAAACAAAGCACTAGTTTCTTGGTTTTCCTTGTGTACTGGGAATTGAACTCAGGACATCCTGTCTGCGAGACAGGCTCAATGCTGCTGAGCCACATCCCTGACCCTCATAGGACTAGTTCTTAACTGTATTTTTTTTCTAATTTTAATAGTATATACTTAAGCATTAACAGTTTTGAGTTAATTTTATTCTTGCTATGGTGTTTATTTTCTCTTTATAAATTTAAATTTTTCCTCTTTTAGGGAAATTTTATGGAATTATATATTTTCATATTGTTTTTAGTCCATTGTCTTGGTTTTCTTCTTCAGAGATTCTACCTATAGCTATGTTTTATTCCCTTTGCTCTCTCCTACAGAGATCATTTCCTTGCCTCTTTTTTTTTAGCCTGTATAGTTTCTTTTATTATCTTTGTATCATTTTGTTTGTGCCATTTCCATCAAATGCATTCTCTATTTTGTATGATCTCTTTCCTTTGTGCTCCTTTTACATTATTTTTTATTCACAGATAATTTTATCTCTTCCATATCTTTCCTGAGATTTGGCAGTTATTATTTCACCTTCTCCCATTGTCTGTCTCCATTTTTCTTGTACCTGTTTTGTGATTTTCATGACTGCACTGGTATCATTATTTTTGTTTTTAATAATTTTTAAAAAATTAGTTCATATTGTTGTCATTATTTTCAATGGGGAGTTTTGCTGCTTTTTAACATTGTTTCTGGTAGCTTATTGGTAGGAATGTTGTATTTATACATTTAAAATTAATTATACCCTTTGTGATTTTAAAAAGTAAACTTCAATTTTTATATTTTCAGATTTAGTTAAAAATTACAATAGTAAGAATAATTATTATTTATCCCCGTCCCTAGTTTTCTATACAGTAGATTCTTGACTTATGAACTTAATAAGTTCCTAAGGACTACTTGTAAATCAAGTTGATGAAAAGTCAATATAGCTGAGATCTGGATGTTTACCTGGGTAGACACTATAGATAATAAAAAACAGATGAATTTTCATTAACCTCATTAACCCAAGTTGGTTGTATTTCAGGCTGTTCATAACCTAAGGGTCCACGATATTATCTCTTATCAGAATTGTGTCATTTGACATGCGTAATGGACTGTAGTGACTTCTATCTACTGGTTCTCCATGGAGACCGGGCTCCTTTAGTCATTTTCTAATGCTAAAATTAGAAATTGGGACTTGGGCACTGATATGCTCATCTCTATGAATATTGCTGCTTTTAGGCCCTCTCTGAGAACAGAATGAGAAATAAATGTTTATATACTAACCTGGCACTACAGGATGGATATTAACAGTTTCCCAAAGACCCATGGTGAGGGCTTGACTTGCAGGTTAGTGCTCTTCGGCAGTGGTAAATCTTTAAGAGGTGGAGCCTAGCAGGAGGTCTTTGGGTCACTGTGGTGGTAATGGACTCCGTTCCCTTTCCTGGGGTCACTGTGGTGGTGGACTTCGGTCCCTTTCCTGTCTCTTTTCCTGTTATGGTTGTGGACTGAACAGCTTTGCTATAGTAGCATGTGCCCATTACCATGAAGTGCTGTGTCATCAGAAGACCAAAAGCAAAGGATCCCAGTGATCATAGACTGAAACCTCCAAAGCTGTTAGGCAAAATAAGCATTTCTCTTTATAAGTTGATTGTATCAGGTATTTGTTATGGTAAGAGAGAGTTAATGTATCCTTGTACAACTGTGTGCACCTAAATATTTCTGTATTAATTAATTAAATTATTAATTAATTAATTTCTGACATTAATCTGTTGACAAGTGTGCAGCCTCCACCCATGAGGCCCCGCTTCTCTGCAATCCCACCACCTCTCGCTGCCATTACACTGAGATCTGCACTTCTAACAGATGCGATTTTTAGAGATAAACCATATCCAAATCAGAGCATGATGCCGTTTTTTCAAAAGATGCATACATTAATTTTGATTTGATGATGTAAAGTTCTATGATTTTTAACAAATGTATAGTGTCATATGTCTACCATTAGAGTACTGTACAGAGTCGTTTAACTTCCCTAAACTAGTCCCTTTACTTCATTCATTTAACCTTAGCCTTTCTCCCTGTCCTCATGAAAAATACTGGTCTTTTTACTTTTGTTACAACTTTGTCTTTTGTAAAATGTCATATAATTAGAAGCATACCATTCATAGCTTTTTTATATTCATTTTTTAAAACTTATCAGGGGGCACTTAAGTTTCATCCATATTTGTGGTGTGATTCACATTCTATCTTTTGTTGTTGTCATTGTGCTAAATAGTATCCTATTGTATAGTTGTACTATTATTTGTTTTAATTATAATCACTTCTAATTTTTGGTGATTATGAGTAAGATTACTATAAAAATTCATGTACAGATTTTGTGGATATGTTTTTAAAGCAACATGGTTGCCAGATCATATGGCAAAAATATACTTAGCTCAAAAACAGATGCCAAACTTCTTCCCAAAGTAGTTGTATAAATTTCCTTTCCTAACGGTCACAAATGAAAATTCCTATTGCTGTGTATTCTCACCAACGCTGGGCATTGCCAGAAATTTAAACGTAATCTATTCTAATAGTTAGGTAGTGGTATCTCATTATTGTTTTAGTTTGTAATTCCTTGATAAAAATTATATTTAACATCTTTTTGTATGCTTATTCACCAAGTGTTTATATTCTTTGCTGATGTATCTATTTAGGTGCTTGACTTATTTTTAAATTGTGTTGTTTTCTTATTATTGAGTTTTTAATTTTTCTTATACTTTGGGCACTAATCTTTCATTTGACATGTATTTTGTAAATATTTCTTTGTTTATTCACTCTTTTAAGAATGACTTACAAATTGAAAATATAATCCAATTTATCAGTATTTTATTTTCTAGACCATTGTTTAAGTGTTTTATTTGAAAACTTACTAGCAAACCAAAGATAACCTGAATTTTCTCCTATGCTTTCTTTCTTCCTTTTTTTTTTTAACCATCTCCTCTCACAATTCTTTATTTAGAACATTCATATTTAAAGTGATCATTGGTTTGGTTGGAGTAATATCTACTAATATTTGTAATTAGAGGCATGCACTGCCTAAAAATGGTTTGGCAAATAATAGCCACATAGGTGACATTTTAATCTCCCAAAATGATAGTGCAAGTGAGAAATTTCTTTCACCTATCACTGTAGTGATCATAAATTGTAGCACAATGCATTACTCAAAGGTATCTTTACTTTCCAATGTTATCTTCACTGGTAGTGACACAGAGGTATAGCACATGCACTTATGTACAGCACACAGTGTGTGACAAATGGCTGTTTGTACATTCACACTGCTATACTTTTATTGTATTAAAGCATGCTTTTACTTATTGAAAAATTTACTGTGAGACTGTATGCTGTGTTAGGCCATAGTCTCAGACGTCTCAGGTTTACTGACTCTCTGGGTCACATTGAAGGGCCACTGCAGTGATTGACTTACATCATGTAGGTCTGTGTAAGGACACTCTGGGAAGAATTCCATATTGAAGCACTTCTGAGAATGAATCACACCGTGAGATGACGATGACTCTATTTATTGCATTTGCTCTTTGTTCCTTTTCTCTCCTCTCCTTTTCTGCCTCGTACAATTTGAGAATTTCATGTGATTTAATTTATGTCATTTTGTCATATCAATTTTATCTCTAAAAACTTTTCGGTGACTGTATTATATATTGAAATACATACTTACAACTAATCCTAATCTACCTGTAGATGACACTATACTTCACTGGTAGGGCAAGAACCTTATAACTAAATTTTCACAAATCTTTACTTCAGCTCCTTAAAAAGTGTCATTAGGGCTGGGGATTTAGCTCAGTGGTTCCGGCGCCTGTCTTGCAAGCGCAAGGACCGGGTTCTATCCCCGGTAACCACATACAGTACTAGGTGTGGAGACTCACACCCAACAGCAATCAGCATCGCATACCACAGTGCCGGGTGTGGTGGTTCACACCTGTAATCCCAGCACTGGGGAGGCAGAGGCAGGAGGATTGCTGTGATGTGAGCTGGAGGCTGAAAAAAAAAATGTCATTAATTTTACTTTACTATCTGTTAAAATTACTCAGTAAACAGAAATAAGGGTATTGACTCAGTCTTTTGCATGAGGATAGCAGTTTCCTAGCACCAATTGTTAAAGAGGATATCTTTCCTCCAGCATATTCTTTTGGGCCCTTTATCATAGATCAGGGGGTTGAATGTACCTGGGGAACATTCATACCTTGCCTCTCCAGAAATTAGAGATATATTTGACAAAGTCTTTATTTCTTTGTCTTTCAGTTTATACTTGCCTTGAAGTATACCTTACAATGTTATTGACAGTTTGTTACAGTTTATCAGTTAATAGAAACTGCACCAACTGTTTAGTGTAAGGTTTTATATTAATCCGGGTAGGAACAAGACTATATTTTGTTAGCTGTACTTTCCAATTATCCTCTATCCTGTTCCACCAATGTGAAAGCCTGTTTTTTGGAGGGTCAGTGGGGGCAGGATCATGCTGTTTCTATTACGGTGGCTTCATAATATTACTTGAAATATGGGATTATGATGCCTCCAGCTTTTTTCTTGCTACCCAGGATTGCTTCTGCTGTTCTGGTCTCTTCAAGTTCCATATAAATTTTAGGGTTGTTTTCTCTAGTTACATGAGGAATGCTGTTGTTATTGTGATTTAATTGCACTATCTCTGTCTCGATCTTTATCTCCATCTCCATATCCATTTTGTTTTAATAGTATGGCCATTTTGACGATATTGGTCCTGCCTCTCCAGAAATTAGAGATATATTTGACAAAGTCTTTATTTCTTTGCATCTTTAAGGTTAATTTTTGTTAGTACAGAATTCTGTTGTTGATGAAGAGTTTTTCTTTTCATGCTTTCCACTTTTTCACTCCAAGTCTTGCTTCCAAGGTTTATGATGAGAAGTCTGCTATAATTTTACCCTTCGCCTCTCTGAATAATATGTTTTATTTCTTTTCATCTATGATGCTCCACAGTTTTTTCCTCAATTATATTTAACTTCACTTTATTTTTATAGTTTATTGGTGTTTTTTATTTATACATTATAATCACATCCAACATTGAGAATTTGTACCTGTGCATGTTATATCTAGATTCTCATTTTTTCCCATTCCTCTGCTCTCCTATTTGAATATGGGGTGTGTGTGTGTGTGTGTGTGTGTGTGTGTGTGTGTGTGTGTGTGTGTATGTGTAGATATTTTGGTATTTGTTTTGTTTGGTATTCTCTTGAGATTCCTGGATCTATATACTCGTGATTATTATTTGTTTTGGAAAATCTTCACTTATTATTCATTTAATATTTCTTTTGCTTACTTCTCTCTTCTCCCTCTGGTATTCCATATTTGTTTTAAAGTTTTTGTCAGATAATTATGAATTGTGTATCCTTTTAAAAATTATCTTTATTGGTATATTATGAATACACATCATAATCACATTCAATATTAAGAGTTTGTACCAGAATATGACGTGACTTGATTCTCATTTTTTTCCCTTTCCCCTGCACTACATCCCCCCACCCCGTATATACACAATCTTCGTATTCTTTTTTCTTTATTATTACCACATTCGTTTTCCCATCATTATTTACCCTTACACTCTCTCCTTTTAAATATTTTCTACTTCACAATATCAACTATACATACTACAACTCATTTTCAACTTCATTTTCTCATACCAGAGGAAAGATATGATATTTACACATCTGTGACCTGTTTATTTTGCTTATGAAGACATCCTCAAGGTACATCCATTTGAGTATGGATGACTCAATCTTATTATTTTTAATGGCAGAGTAATACTCCATTCTATAAAAGAACCACATCTTCTTTATCCAGTCTCCAGTTCATGGACATTTGGGTTGTTTCCAAGACTTAGCAATCACAAACTGAGCTGCTATATACATTGGTGCACATATGGCGCTGTGAAATGACTCTTAATTGCTTTGTGTATATGCCTAGCAGAGCAATGGCTGGTTCAAATGGGACCTCCGATCCTAGTTTTTTGAGGAATCTCCACACTGATCTCCACAGAGGTTGTACGAGTGTATCCTATCTGGTTTTGTAGCTTGCCTTGTCTTTCAGTTTATACTTGCCTTGAAGTATACCTTACAATGTTATTGACAGTTTGTTACAGTTTATCAGTTAATAGAAACTGCACCAAGTGTTTGGTGTAAGGTTTTATATTAATCCGGGTAGGAACAAGACCATATTTTATGTTAGCTGTACTTTCCAAAGGCTTCAAATCTCTTTTGTTTTTCACTCCTTATTGTCTTTGGGTTTTCCTAAGGATTCATCTGACTGCCTCTGACAGCTCTTTTGGTTTTTTTTTTTTTTAATTGTGAAAAAACGTACATTTTATATACATATCATGATCTCACTCAACATAGACAGTTTGTACCAGTATGTGATTTGATTCTCATTTCTTCCATCACTTTTGATTTTAATTCACTCTTTTTAAAAATTTTTTTACTTTTTATTTTTTATTTTTTTAGGTTTTTTGAGACAGAGTCTCACTTTGTGGTTCAGGCTGGCCCTGAACTCAGCCTCAAACTCACATCACAGCAATCCTCTTGCCTCTGCCTTCCAAGTGCTGGGATTACAGGCATGAGCCACCACGCCCTGCACTGTGATATGTGGTACTGATTGCTGCTGGGCATGAGTCTGCACGCCCAGTATGGTATGTGGTTACTGGGGATCGAACCCAGGTCCTTGCGCTTGGAAGACAGGTGCCGGAACCACTGAGCTAACTCCCCAGCCCTTTAACTCACTCTTATGCTAGAGTCCTCTTGATGTTTCTGAAGGTATGAGAGAAGAGAACATTCTATAATCTTATGATTGAATCTCATTCTTGTAATGAGCTTGTGGCCTGGACTGGGAGCTCCTCAAGTATTTCTTAGGCTGTTAGTTGAAATGGTGTATAGGAATGTGGAATCAGAGATTACCTTTCTCCTGGATGAGATGAAACTTTAGTAATATTTTTCTCCTGAAAGAGGTTTTGTTTTAAAGAATATTGTGGATATGTTTTCTAGGGTTTAGATTCTTTCTTGCCTCTTCCTGGGGTAATGGGGTTGGATAAGAAGCTCCTTGAATCTTCAATGTGAAAACCTGGTAAGGTTCCTGGAGGCAAAACTTACTAAAGGGTAGACCTTTAAAGATACTTTAATTCTCAAAGTAGTCTCTGCTCAGAGTTTAGCCATTCAGCACAACTGCAGTTTATTTTCTTCCACTAACCTATAACTCCATTGGCTTCTGTTTTGGTGAATAGATAGCTATTACTGCCACCAGATAGCTATTGCTGCCACCAGGAGACACAGCCCTTGTTTTCTAAGACATTCCTTTACTTTTTCAAGGCATGGCACATTTCGATGCCTTTTTATCTCTTCAGATTTCAGGTAAATCCACCACTTGTCTTGCAACTTCAGTTCTCTTAGATCCAAGATAAGTAATTGGTTTCCCTTTGTTCAATTTTTTTCTTGGTACAGGAATAGTGTTATGATTTCTGAGCTCTTTACATGTTAGAGCTGAAAACAAGTCTGTTTATCTTTTTTGTTGTTACCAAATTTGAGTGATTTGCATTGTCCTTGACTCCCTCTTGGCAGGATGTTCCTGTGTGTGTGGAGTGTGGGGTGGGTAGTGGGGGTGATGGGCATTCGAGGTTCCTCTGCTTCTGTAGCAGACACTTTCTAGTAACAGGGCTGTGTATTCTAGTTTCTTGCTCCAGGAACCTAGGTGAATTCCAGAGTGCTTTAGTCACCAGCCCTGAAATCTTTAAGATCGGTTGCTGGTTGCTGCCACCAGGAGACACAGCCCTTGTTTTCTAAGACATTCCTTTACTGTTTCAAGGCATGGCACATTTTGATATTTGCCTGCTTTG
Source organism: Petromus typicus (assembly GCA_004026965.1). Classification (NCBI taxonomy): domain Eukaryota; kingdom Metazoa; phylum Chordata; class Mammalia; order Rodentia; family Petromuridae; genus Petromus; species Petromus typicus. The sequence continues at coordinate 20,621 of PVIR01019183.1, forward strand.
GATTCCGTTCAGAATGTTCATGTCTTTCCTCACCTGCTCCAGCAATTTTGCCATTACATTTAATTTATGTTAAAGTAGGTCTTATTCTGAGTGAAATATTTGTTAATTTCTGATGCTTGATGGCAAAAGATCTCTATTCCCCATAACACTGTGGCAGCTTCCTGCACAGGACTTGCTGATCTTAGTTTCTTTTGGCCACATTTACACATAATTTGAAGTTTGTGGATTTTTCTCTGTCTCCTACTTTAACCAAAGATGTATTTCAAGGCTTTATTTTTATTCTGCTTGTTGCTCTACTCAGTTTCCAAAAAGAGAAGTGGGAAAACTAAGCAGTTGCCATGTTCCTAGCCTCAATTCCAAATTTGGAAATAATAAGAAACAACTGCAAAGTTAATGTGGGGGTCACTGTGCTCCCCGAGGCAGAGCTCAGTGTAAATAGTGGCCTCCGAGTGGCCACTTGGAGCAGCTGTTTATAGATCATAAAGTCTCCTCGATCCACCTTAACATGTGTATACTCCGGAACAGGAATAGCTTTCTATGGACATAGGCACACCAGAGAAGTCTTTAGGGGAGAAAAAATGTCTTCAGTCATCTCTGCCAGTTTCATTCTGTAAGGCAGATGATTTTAAAATAAAAATACTTCCAGTCAATATGGTTTTCACATTGCTTCTGACTAATTACTTACACAGTAATATAAAAATATTTTAAATATATTTGCATTTACATAAATTTAATTATGTCCATATAATTGTGTTTGAAAGAAATCTGGCTACTTAGAGAGCAAATGAAAAATCAAAATCTGTTCCTAATAAAAACTATTTTATTGAATTTTATAAGAATGTGTGTTGGAGGAGAAATGGAATTTATTTGGTGTCAGCCACATTTTATTATAAACTTAGGAGCAAATGACATAGTTCTCAGTGCCTCATTACTGCTGTCACACACCAGCCTGCTTTGGTCTACACAGTTCTGTTTAAGCAAGTGTATAGTCCCTGGGGAGCAAAGTTGCCTAAAAATATATCTAGAGCTTGTCCACACCTGCAGAATTTCAGTGAGCCTCTTCATTCTGAGTTGGCCAATGTAGTCATCTTGCAACAGAGTAGTCAGGACCATAGATTCTCAAAAAAAAAAAAAAAAAAAAAAAAAAAAAAAAAAAAAAAAAAAAAAAAAAAAAAAAAAAAAAAAAAAAAAAAAAAAAAAAAAAAAAAAAAAAAAAAAAAAAAAAAAAAAAAAAAAAAAAAAAAAAAGCCAGCGCATTCTAGATGTCCTTTAGTAATCACCAAACAGGTGAAAACAGAGATGGAAAACACTTGGAGGACACCAGGAAGCTGTGGAAAAGCCTGGAAAAGAGGGAAAAGTGGGCAGCAGAGATAAAAGACTCTATTTTTTAAGGCTGTACAAATAGTCTAGGCCCTTTGGGAAATTAGTAAGGTTATGGACATAAAAACAAAATTTAGGAAAAAATAAAAGAGAAAGATTCTCCTCCACTCCAAAAACTAGATAATGATTCTCTTGGACCTGGGAAAGTAGAGAGAAGGGGCAATGAAATGGAGGATCCTTCAGCCCCACTCCCTGGATAAATATCAGGGAGGAAGTAGCCTCTTAGGAGGCTGTACTTCATTTAATCTTGTGCTGCTGTGATCTTGAAAATCGCAGTGATTTTATCTGTGAACTTGTAAGTGAAGCCAGATGGGAAAATGGAGCAAGTACACAGTGGGAGTGCCCATTCGGCAGTGTGCAGGGAGCTCAGAACTCCAGGGATGTCTCTGTGACGAGGAAGTCGGCACTGCCAGCATCAAGGGTGCATGCCTCCCACCAGCCCAGGGGGGAAGGAAGGCACCATCACTCTCAGAAATATGCATGACCAAAGCCGGGAGTCCACGTCTACTTCCTTCCACGTGGAACTTCCCTGCGTGAGCCAGCCACCTAGGCTGAAATGGTGCCGTCCAAGGCAGAAAAAGGTAAGCTGTGTTTGCTGCCTTTGGCTGCCAGTCCCTCCTCACTCCTCAGTAACCTCAAGGTGGAGTGTATTTGTGGAAAATGCTTCTATCAAGGGGAAGAGAAATGGTTGAGATAGGGTTGTGCAGCGTTTCTGCTGTTCTGGTAGATACAAAATACATATGTATTTACTAACCACAGATGATAAATTGTGTAATTTAGATGATTGTGCATATGCCTTAAATACTCCCATATTTGCACTTAAAACTAGCACTGCACAATATAAAGATAAACAGTAACATTTATGCTAATTATTTAAAAATGTTAATTTTTCTTTATTTAGACTGGCATCAAATAGCAAATAAGATACACTATGACAAGTTTGAAAGAGAGAGACAGCAGAAAAAAAGCAAACAATTTTATATTTAGGACCCTTAATGACAATTTTCCCCTGCTATTCTGACAAACTGGATAGCTGTCTCCGAAGTGGGTCCTTCACAGAGACTCACTAGATCCTGTCTTCTGCGAGGGAGGCAGGAGCCGCACATCTTAGCAACCACACAGTTAGAACAGTAGCTTCTCTGCAGCACCTACACATGTGGATGCCCGATGGCCAGGGGGGCCTTTCTCCAACGTCTTAGTACACGTCCAATACCCAGGATCTTGACAAATACCTGGTGAGGGGGAAAGGTCTGGTCAAGCCTGAGTTTAAAGTACTGTAGACTGGATTCCTATTGCTGAAGTGACAAACTCCTCCACACTTAGTTACTTAAGGCAGTGCAAATGTATTATCTTAAGTTCTGCCAATTAAAAGCCTAAGATGTGTCTAAAGAGCTGCGTCCCTTCTGAGGCTGCTGGGGAGAATTGTGTTCCTTGCTTCTGTTAGTTTCTCTGCACCACCTACATTTCTTAGTAGGAAGTTCTCCCTCTGTCCTGAAAGCCTGCCACGTAGCACCATCTTCCCTCCTTCCACCTTCACACTGCCTGCTGTCTTTCAAGAAGTCATGACTGCATTGGGTCTTCTTAGATAGTCACAGTTCCCTCTCCATCTCAAGATGTCGAACTGTATAACATCTGCAAGATCCTTTTGCCCACATGTAGTGATATGTGCCCAGGCTTGAGAGACTAGGATGTGTGCATCTTTGAAGGGCCGTTATTCAGCCTGATACCCATCCTATGCAGGAGGTGAGGTGCTCCACACAGAAATTAAAGTTAGCTGTATAAAAGGTAATTACTCCCTGAATTTATGGGCTGAGACATGGACCCTTCAGGCCCACTTCGTCTGACTGAATTGCACTGAGGAAAAAGAAATTTTCTTGGGCTGTATATAATAATATGGTTAATTAGCTTTTCTTTATATAAAACTGTATTACATCGTAGATATGATCAACTCACAGACTGAAGGTTGGACTCACCCAGTTTAAATTAAGAAAAAAAAAGAATATAAAATAATCATCATTAATGTCTCTACCAGTAGTAGTACCAAAGAGAGTTTGTGTTTAAGAATGAGGGTGCCCCCAAGTTATTACCATTGAAAGCCCTGGAAGTGGGCAAGATATATTGTAAAAAATACCTTTCTTAACAAGATAACTTTCCTTAAGTGTGTTTATTACATTACCTAACGTCCCTAGAAGGGTGAGAAGGGAGCCATCTTAAAGAGAAAGAGCAATCAGGCAATTGTGAGAGTTTGTTAAGTGTATGTGCCTCACACTGTTGGACTCAGCTAGGCGCCTTCTTTCTTGTTATTTTGTTTGGTTCAAGCACTAAAGGGATTGAGCCCAGGGCTTTCACAATGAGCTATTTTCTCATCCTTTTTCTTTCATTTTTAAACAAGGTCTCTGAAAGTTTGTAAATGGCCCAGATTTAGCTTGAGCTTGTGGTTTTCCTGCCTCTAGCTCCCAGAGAGCTGGGATGACAGAGGTGCACAAAGCTCCACTAGCAGTGATGCTATTGTAAAGCAGTGGTATGGCCTGGCCAATGTCTGCTTTCCCAGCCACTTCTGCTTCCACTGAACCCCATATTTTGCTCTGATATCCGCTTTCCACCATGCAACGCTGTCCTTTGAGGCACTGTTCTGCAGCTCTGAGTGTGCGAGGAGGCATTTTAATAGCTAGCACACATAAAGCTTCTGACTCAGCGGGTCTGAGGAGGCATCTGAAATCTGCATTTCTAATGGGTTCCCAGGTAGTGCTGGTTGGGCTTCACTGTGTATGACAGTTTGCAGAGCTAGGCTTTTGGGATGTGGACCCTGTTTTCTGGCATGAACATATGGACCTTGCGTAGCCAACCCTGTACATGATAACCCCTTTCCTTTACTAATGTTTACATTAGAAATGGGGATGTGACTCAATTATAGCCAGTCTGATACAGAGTGCCATTGCCCAGTGGACTTCAAGCAGGGACTCACTGCTGCTAAACAAGCAACAAAGAGACCTCTTCTCTTCCCTCTTTGCAGGGTCTGGTGATGAGCCCTGAAACTTCAGTGCCCATCTTGGGATGTAAAATGAGCCAGGCTGGGTGCAGGCTGCTCTGGGGAGGAGAGTAAGGGGAAGCATAGGAAGAGACCATCTTAGATGCATGTGCTGTCTGCAAGGCTGGGTCTGAAGTCCAGAGCTGGCCCCTTTCCCCACTCTCGGCTTTCTTTTTCACTTTTCTTCTTCTGCGCTCACCAATGGTGAGTCTGGCTCAAAGCCTCTCAATTTGAGAGGCTCACCAGAGTCCCCTGGGAGCTTTTCACACACTGGTGCCTGAGCCCTGCATGCAGGGATTCCTATGGTACCTAACATAAGTCTTGTATTTTCATACAATAGTTATTTTTATTTTAATATGTTTGGACTTATGGAAAGTTACAGTAAACTATGCCCAGACACCCTTCACTAAAGTGTTTTCCCCATATATAATATTCTGAATCTCTTTAAGTGTAAATTACAGATAAGACTTTTTTTACTTCTAAACCTTTTCTCCAAATACAAGAAATTCTCATACATAAACATGGAACAACTGAAATTTAACAAATCTATCATTTTATCTATAGATTGTATATAATCAGATTTTATCATTATCCCACTAATATACTACATAGCAAAATATACCAATACCATATTGAAGGTTCATTATGTATCATGGACGTGAACTAATAAAATTAAATGGGATCTGGCATGTTTAGGGTGTGTGGCTGTAGACATTTTAAAAAATATATATTGGGGATTGAACTCATGACCTTATGCTTGCAAGGAAGGTGCCAGAACTACTGAGCTAAAGGAGCTCCATGCAGGCACTAGGAAAGTTATTTTTTTTTAAAGTGAAGAAGATGGAAATAAATTTTTAAAAATTGGTTATAAAAGGTTTTATTTTCTAATTAGGTTTTTGTTTTTGATAATCTGATAGGAGATGCACCTATTTTTAGATAAGAATTTTTATTTATTGTTTAATATTTTAAAATTGGAATTAACATGTAACCGTGGTACATGTTAACAGACTACAGTGTGACAGTCTAATACCTGTATGCTGTGTGAGTTGGTCTGACAACTGACATTTCGTTCTCATCATTTCTTTGTGTTTGGAGCCTTTGAGCTGCCTCTTATATCTCTTCTCAACATACAAAGTAGGTATTGTGAACTGTGCAACTGTGTGAACTGTAAAGTCTGCTCTGGTGTGTGGCCATCCCACTACCTGGCCTGACTGATACTGCTGTGTGACAGAGAACTAGGAAACAAGCTTGTCTTCAGCTGAAGTTGGGGACTATAGGAAAAGGCACCCAGGTCAACAGAAACTCCTGCAAGATTCCCAGGCCCCAGGAGGAAGGTTTTGCATGGCAGTGCTTGACAGCATGGAGAGAGCAGAGAAACGAAAAGGCAGGCTTATGTCACAGTGTGGCTATATCCTGAACTTCCCTAGGGACCTGGCTTTGAACCCTCTACCCAAAAGGCCTGGAAGAGGGGTTTCTGTGCTCCACTGCCTGTCACCCCAGTGGGAACGGGTGAATTCACACAACTGATGAAGGCAGCTTATTGGGACACAGGTCACTTCAGGGTCACTGTCCAGGTCCCTGAATCACCTGTCAAGAGATTTGTGTGCCAGCAGAGGCGAACACAGCAAGGAGTGGAAGAGTGCTTTTGCCAGGTGGCCCAGTGAATCAGGGTTTACTGGCAGCGTCCCTACAGAGAGCTGCCACCACTTGTGCATAGGAAGTAAACAAGTGAAGGAAGAGCTATAGTCCAGAATCACGTGGGAACAACAAGAGACCTGGTGGTAGCAAAGCTCTGAAGTCCAACAACTTAACCTCTTCATTTCTGGAAGAGCCAGATGTGGGGAAGGAAATTGGTAGGCAAGAGATATGCTAGTATACTGTTCATACTCCTGCGTTTGGCTGGCAACACTGTGACAGAAATTGAAGGTGGGCAAGGAATGGATAAATGCAGCAATATTTAACCAACATGTATTTAATATAAAATGGCTGGTGTTTTTTTATTGGTCTTAATTGTCTATTTTTATATATCAAACCACTCTAAAAGTTTGAACTTACTGTGTCTATTTTGTAAATCCTCAGGATTGAGGTTAGAGGAATACATTTATCTTTTATTGGTTGATTGATTGCTGGCTTCAGTGTGCATGTCCTGGATCACAGCAGCTGGATAGCTGCCAGGACTGGAACATAAGTGACTGTGTTACTGAGTGGTCCTGGTGGAGCGCACTAGTAGGTCAGGGAGCTGGGACCATCTCTCTTGGCTACAAGTAGTCTCAAGTCTCATTCACCTACTTACCTTAGTGATTCACCCATATAGTATAGTGTATGGAAATTTTATATCTGGGCTTCAGGCTTCTCAAATAGCAACACTGGAAGCTGCCAACCCTTTGGTCTTAAACCTAGATCTGGTCACTTTGCTTCAGCTACATTTCAAGTCACAAATTTAGTCCTATTCCATGCAGAGAGGGACTGTAAGGGTCTGGTTTCCAGGAATCATGCATTATTTGGAGCCAATTAATGTATTTTCTTGGGAGGTACTGGAGACTGAACTCAGGACTTTGGCCTTGCCAGGTCAGCATGGTGCTACTGAGCTAAATCCCTGGCCCACAGTTAACACATTTATTTATTTATTTATTGAAACAGGGTCTTGCTTTGTAGTTCAGGCTGGTCCTTCTCAGCTCACTATGAAGCCCAGGTGAGCCTGGAATTTACAGCAGTCCTCCTGCCTCTGCCTCCCAAGGGCTGGGATTATAGGCGTGAGCCACAATGCCTGGCATTGTGGTATGTGATTCTGAATGCTGGTGGGTGTGAGTCTCCATGCCCTGCATTGTTGTATGTACTCACCGGGGACTGAATCCAGACCCTTGTGCTTGCAAGGCAGGCACTGGAACCACTGAGCTAAATTCCCAGCCAGTTGACACATTTTTAAGAAGACACTGATGGTGTTCTAACAAGACATCATAAAAATGAGTACTACTGGCAGTGAGCCACAGTGAGTGCTCTTGACTTTGACTAGGTGGGTAGTTGGATCCAACCAGGTAATGTCATGTACCTTACCTAACAGTACAGATGCTAACACTACCTTCCATTGTCTGAAAGTATTTTTGTGATTCCAAAGTGCAGATGTCATAGCCAGATAACCCAGGATAGTTTGATCTAGAAGGAAGCCTGTGCAATTGGTTTGGTAATGATGGTTTAGAATGGCTGAGATTGAATAATGTCCTTACCATCATAGTAGATTGGATTATAGAAAAGAAAACTGATATTTTACTAGCCAGCTTTCCATCTCCATGAACAAATCATGAGTAAAACAACATAGAGGAGGGAAGATTTATCTTGGCATATGGTTCCAGAAGTTTCAGTTCACACCCTTCTGGTTCCATTGCTTTTAGGCATATAATACGACAGAAACATGGCAAAAGCAAAGAGGGAGGAAAGCGGCTTGAATTAAGACAATTAGGAAGCAGAGACGGAGGGAGAGAAGGAGGGAAGGAGGGAAAGAAAGAGAGGAAATAAAAACATACCCTTCCAGGTTATGCTTCTAGTGACCTACTCCCTCCACAGAGCCCCCGTCTGCTAACAACATATTTGACTCCTCAGTGGATTCAGACATTGATAAGGTTAGTGTCTCCACAATCCAATCCAAAGCCCCATTGTGGACACGTGAGCCTTTGAGGAGACAGTTTTGGTCTACATTCTAAGAAATATCTTTGGATTACTTGGGTTTGTGCCTACATACTGGTGGAATTTTTTTTGTTTTGTTTTGTAGAGTTAAAAATTTTGAATTCCTTGAAGATCTCACGATGCCTTTCACATCCAGCATGTTTTATTGTACACTTTGACTGTCTCCTTTTTACCTATAAGACTTAATTTAAGAGACCCATAGAAAAAAAATGGATTATAATTATGATTTGAGGGCCAGGGATTTAGCTCAGTGGTTCGGGCGCCTGTCTTGCAAGCGCAAGGACTCAGGTTTGATCCTTGTTCACCATATACAATACTGGGCATGGAGACTCGTGCCCAGCAGCAATCAGCACCACATACCACAGTGCCGGGCGTGGTGGCTCATGCCTGTAACCCCAGCACTCAGGAGGCAGAGGCAGGAAGATTGCTGTGATGTGAGTTTCAGGCTGAGCTCAGGGCCAGCCTGAACTACAAAGTGAGACCCTGTCTTAAAAAAAACCTAAAAAAAAAAAAAATTATGATTTGAATAGTTTACCAGTAATGTCTAGATACATAACACAGGAAAATAACACAGGTGTTGATCTAGACATTTCTAGACAAAGGAAAGTTTTAAACCGACACAATAATCAACTACATTTGAATAAGACATTTAATGGAGACAGCTTCTATTGTTTTTCAGTAGGCTGTCATTTACACATTAAAACATCAGTAATTTGACTCAAATATTAAGGTCTTATTTATCGTCATAAATAAACAGATTATATTTAGTACTTGGATTTAGGATGTACTAAGCCACATTGACATCCAAGATTTTGGTGAGGGCAACATTAAGTACTTAATTTTTTTCCTAAAGGACATTCAGATAGCCACAGTTGGGGACCAGGGATTTAGCTCAGTGATTCTGGTGTCTGCCTGGAAAGAGCCAGGTTCCAAATTTGATCCCTTGGTAGCCACATACCACAGTGCCAGGTGTGGTGACTCATGCCTGTAATCCCAGGACTCAAGAGGCAGAGGCAGAGGCAGAGGCACAGGCTGGAGAGTTGCTGAGTTCATGGCTACCCTGGGCTGAATAGTGAGTTTAGGGCCAGCCTGAACTACAAAGTAAGACCCTGTCTCATAAAAAAAAAAAAAAAAAAAGAACTTAATCAAATAGCCACAGTTATCTAAACTGGTGTGTTTTGTGAAGCTACTGTGTAAAAATTGAGAAGCCCCCAAAATTCTCATTTGGGGTGCTGGCCATCCTTCCCCAGGGAGGCGCACAGACCCAGGGAAGGGAACAAACAGCAGAAGTGAACTTGTCCCTCTGGTCCTGCTTGACACCTACGTCCAGTCATAGCCTGTCCATGTTTCTCAGCCATCTGGCACTATTTGTCCTGTTAGTAAGTTATTCTCCAAAAATAGCATCTCTGGGTTCTCAGTTAGTGCGATGAAAGGATGACTGACTTCACTGTGTGGGGCATCTTTGTGAGTAGTAAAAGGAGTGCTTTTCTTCCCCTTGGGAAACTAAATTATACTGGCCTGTTCTCAGTAATAAACAGAATTATGAGTCTTGTAACATAAGAAGTATATAAAAATCTGCTTTGGATGATGGATTTTATAGCTCCAAAGAGGGTTAAACTGTGTGTTTAAAGCTCTTACATGGCTTGAATTCCATGTGACAGGTTAGAGTTTAAAAAATGATACAGTCTAAAGACAAAAAAAAAATAGAAGATGATTTTACAGTTTCCCAGGTTCAAGGCAGAATATGCAAGCCACAGAGAAAAAAATGAATAATAAATATAAAATATACTTAATGAGAATTTTTTACCTTTATTTCAAGCTGTTATAAGTAATTAAAATATAATTCCATGATGCTGATGTATATGGTATAAATTCTTGTATAAAATATGATTAACTTGAGACATTAGTGCACAACTAAATTTACAAAATAATGATATGGTTTAGGACTGTAAAAATGATGATTAGCTTGCAATGTGAATGAAATATGTGGTTTCCTTTAGAAAGTGAGGACTTAATATAGTTTGTAAATTATTTCCATAATGAGTTCATTTACAATGACTGTGAATTGCTATTCTATTTTCATAATGGATGAGAATTTAATGAAGCACATTTACTCCAGTAACCAGCAGAAATGAGAAACAATATGTAAAGAAATTGAAATGTTCTTTATGATACACTTACAATGAAATATTTTTTATGGAAATTTATAAGTTTAATATGTGGGTTTCAAAAAATTTAGAAATCATTCTGTAAAAATTTTTTTTGTCAAATTGGTTTAAAGGTTAATGTCACTTAATAGTTAACTAATATCTAAAGAGAAGAGCAAACACATGTGGGAGTATTGCAAATAAAAAAGTAAAAAGAATGTATCTTCATACAAAGACAGTAATAACAGAGATTGTTGCCACATTGCTCTTATCTTTTACAAAGCATGATTCACCCATCTTCTAGTGTCCATTACATGCCATCCTCATGCTAAGAACTATGCTTTGAGAACTGCAGATGAGGAATTACATTCCAGCTTGTCAGGTGGTCTGCAGGGGAGTCTCAGAATGTAGAGTGTAGACATTATTAGCCTTGGTAAAGGTTAAATTTGTGTTTGTTTTATTCATCTATTTAGAGGTGCCAAGAAGTTTTCTCCACTGGAAGAAGTTAAAATTTATTGCTGATGAATTTCTGCTGCTGATTGTATTCTGCTCTCACACTACTAGTCTCTTTAATCCCAGCCTTCTCTCTCCTTTAGAAACATAGGGCATTTGGAGAAAGGAAGGAAGGCAACTTCATTGGCTGGAAATTTACTATAATGGTATATTTTCCTGTCTAAGATTCTGAAAATAGAAGTTTCTTGGCACCAAAAAGGAGCTATAGAAAATGGGGTGGTGGTTAGGCCCTTAAAATTATAGTCATGTAAGTCTTCATTTTTTGGACCTGTGAGTTCAGGGGAGGCCTACTGTACATGGATCTCAACCCAGAGCCCAGGACAAAGGTCATAGCCTCATCGTGACCCAGTAGTTTTCAACCAGTAGCAAAACTCTCCTGCAAGGGAAACATGGAAATGTCTGGAGATATTTTTGTTAGGACTGGAACAGGTGGTGTTATTGGGATGTAGTGAATAGAGCCCAGAAATACAGTTGTAGGTCTTACAATGTGTGAAAAATCTGGCCAGTTTAAGATGCCCCATTGTCAAGTGGAAAAACCCTGCTATAACCTGATGATATAAGCATAATGCCTTGTGAAAAAGATGTCAAGAAGTACTTGCCAACTGCCTGAATGACTGCAGGAATGGATGAATGGCTGAATTATACTTGCTAAGTTAACATGAGGAAATGATTACTTCATACATTTAATATTGTATTCAACTCTGTCCAGTTTGGCTGGAGCGACCAACTTCAAATTGGCTTATGGAGATCATAGAAACAAAAGTGGTTTTCTTCAGTATATTACCATAATCTATTTGTTAGAACTTATTATTTGTTTTCAGGCTTATGTTCCTTTATTTTGTGAGGATGGTAGGTAGAACATAAAAGCAATGCTTCCTGTTTTCATAGAGCTTATAACCCACTGAAGTGAGGGAAAGATTGATGTATTTATGTAGATAAA
>PVIR01019184.1:0-32337 GCA_004026965.1 Petromus typicus
AAAAACATAAAAATTGTACATATTAATGGCTACCATACAATACTTTACATAGGTACACATTGTTTAAAACCTATTTATCTCTTGAAAGTTTTTTACAGAAAAAACTTTCAAAATCCTTTCTTCTAGTTTTTGGAAAGACATGTTTCATTTTTGCTCTACATATCATCTGACTCTATAAATCTGTATAGAATGTACTGCTCCTATCTTACTGTAACTAAATATCCATTTCTTACCGCTTGTATTTAGACGTTCCCCAAAGCCTCATGCCATCATAGGTTTGACTTTTCCAAACGGTGCTAGATCCAGAGTGCATGATAGATACATAATGCAATGGTAAAAGCCAGGGTGCTGGGATTAAGAATGTGAGATAAGAAATAAGAGACAAAAAGAGGTTTGATGCTGCTCATCCCTTCCCTTGCTTGCCTGCTTTTCTACCTTCTGCCTACCATGAGCTGCTTCTTTTCTGTGATGTATGTCTGCCATACCAACCTGCCATGGTAGCCATTATGGACTGAAATCTATACAAAATGTGAGCTCAATAAAACACTCTTCCTTTAATTTTGAGAGCTGGGTATTTTGTTTCAGCTAAAAGAAAAGTACCTACGACCTTCACTGGTCCGTCTTTACTTTTGTGCTTTCTCACATCCAGTCTTTTGTCCTCTGGTAACCATCGTTTTTTTTTTCTCAATTTCTATGAGGTTTTTTGTTTTTTAAAATTCCACATCACTGTGAAAATATAGCACTCATATTTCTATGAATGCCATACTTCACTCAGCATAATGATTTTCTGTTTCATCCCCATTTTTGCGAATGACAGTGTTTTATCCATTTAAATGATTGATTAATATTGCATTATGGATATGTATAACATTTTAAAATTTATGTATCAACTGATAAACACTTCAGTTTTTCCATTTCTTAACAGTTGTAAATACTACTATTTAATAATTGTTATGTGAATATTTATGCTTACATATGGACTCCTTCACAGAGATGTATTTAGTGAATGAATATCTTAACAAAGATTTTGTCAGTTTCCTATGGCTATAACAGATATGACCAAAGAGCTTGATGGCTTAAATCAATACAAGTTTATTTTCTCAGAGCTATAATATCTAAATATTTCAAATGGATATGTAGGAAGGACAATACTCTCTCTTAAGGCTGTAAAGAATATTTTTCTTACCTCTTCTGCTCTCTGGCATGCATTGATAGTACCTTGACTTATGATGCATTATTAAATGGTATTATATTTCTTCATCTAAAGCTCTTTTTTTTAAAAGAAGTTAATTAATGTTGAAGTTAAGGAACATCTTAATTCTGTATAGCTTCATTTCAACTTGTTTATATCTGCAAATATTTTTATTTCTGGTATAATCACATTCACGAGCCTAGACAGCCAAGAATTCTATGGAAATCCTACTCAACCCACTACAGACAATCATATAAAAACATTACTTAATTCTACCAGAAGATAGATTGGTCTCTTGATGAAACAAATACTTTTATCTCAAGATTGTGTAAGAATATAACCCACACATTTTTTGAGCTAAGTGATTATAATTTCACAGTCATCTCAGTAGTGTTACTTGTGTTCAGATAACAGAATAGTTAACAATTTTTTTTTGTAGTTCTTCCTTTTGGACTTTATTAAACTTTATCTTCACTTGTCTTTTGTTAAGTTTCAAGTTCTCCAATGCCTTATTTTAAGGATTGATATATTCATTAGATAGGCTTGTAAATTTCATTAGATTTTTAGAGTTCCTTTGCTAAGCTGTTATCTCTATTTTGCTGTCTCTACTGAGATCTAGTATCTTTTGATTTCAAATTTTTAATCTTTCAAACAACTAAATTTCTGTGAATAGGATGAGTAAGAGAGGAGATGCTTGTTATACCCACATGTACCTACCACCATGATTATTACAAAAATGATAAATATGACAAAAGTTATTGAGAACTTATGACTATACCCTATGATTTTTTGCCAAAAAGATAGGATACTTATTTTACATGAATTTTAAAAAATGAACTCAAGGTAACTTCTCCATATTATTTTCCCACTTTAAGTATCAACAAACCAAAGCTGATACATATGCTAAAGATTATTTGACACTAAGGTAAGTGAATTTGAAACAGATTTTTCAGTTTTCCAAAATTCTGTGTTGACCTGAAAAACTCCAAAGAAACTAAGGACCATTGGTCAAAGAGCTTTCTCTCTTCTATTTCCTTCCCCTCTCCATTTTCCTCTCATGTGCTGGAAAATACTATTCTATAAACATTTATGTCTGTACAACAAATGTGTGAATTAGTTTGCTGAATTCCCATCCCAGAAGAGAATACTGAGTCCTGTGGTTCCTGGCACTGGGAAGAGTTAGTGCAGGTGTTGGAATTTACTGGCATTGTCTTTGGAAAAGGCTAAGCCTACTGTAAAAAGAACCTGGTAATTGGAATTGGGAAACTACTTAGGTTGAAAAGTACATTAGTTTCCTAGGGCTGCTATAACAACTACAAACAATGGGGCTTAACACAATAGGCATTTGTTCTTTACCACTCTGGAGACCAAGAGTAGAAATAAGCATATTTCCATACTGGCTTTGATAGAGCGGTGCTGTCCTCTGAGGTTTCCAAGGAAGAATGTTGTCTTGCTTCTTCCAGCTTCTGTTAACTTTAGGACTTCCTGTCTCTATGGAGCCATATTCTTCATCTCTGCCCCCGCTCCTCCACAGCCTTTCCTTTCCTTCCTTTGTGCCACTCAGAGTCTTTTTCAAAGACGTTTGTCGGTGGATTTGGAACTCGCCAGTAAACTGAGGGTGATCTCATCTTGAAACATTTAGTGTAGTTATTAATCAGGGACAACTTATTTCTCCAACAAGGTTCCATAAAGTAAGATGTATTTTTTTTAAATTTCCCATTTAACCCACTACTGAGAGAAAGAAAAACACATATTTCACTTAATATTTTTTTTGTTCTAAGATTCATATTGTCACTGTATGTATAAAATTTTCACGTTATATGGGCAAGTGATGATTTGAACTAATTACCCCCCAAAAGATTGCATGGTACAAAATATTTGAATTTTGATCCATATTCTTCACTTAAAGGGAGTAGAAATATAATAGCAGTGGTAGAATTCCTTATGAAAAATGAGCTGGATGTGATGGTGCACACTGTAACAACGTCAATCTGAGAGTCTGAGGTAGCAAGATTGCAATTTGGAGTCTAGCTTGGGAAGTTTTGAAACGTATGAAGAGTCTGGTTCAAAAGAAAAAAATCCTAGTGGTGAAAAGTGTGAAGGCTACAGGTTCAATAGCCAGTTCTCTCTCTCTCTCTCTCTCTCTCTCTCTCTCTCTCTCTCTCTCTCTCTCTCTCTCTCTTTCCCTCTCTCTCTCTCTCTCTCTCTCTCTCTCTCACACACACACACACGAACCTAATAGTTGGAAGTTTGGTAGATTATTAAAAATATTTGTTAACATCATATTATATTTTCATTTTGTTTCCTCTTTGGTAATAGTGTTTGTTAACTCATATCTGTATTTTCTGTAGTGAGATAAAATTTCACGTCTTATTTTTACAGTTTTCAGTACAAGCATACTGTCACAAGCTTGCAGAAATAACACAGTTTTTCACATGCTAGTGTATTAAAACTTATTTTATTCTTTGATTTCAGATTTCACAAGTCTACTAAATGTTATTTAGGTAAATACTCTGAGATACATGCTTCTGCATGACGATTTATCTCCTTTCAATATTTGTCAAAGTTTATAATAGTCTCTGGCAACTAATGAATGACAATGGATATCTTTTGAATGAATAAATAAATATAAAGTAAAAACAAAATGTGCCTGAGTATTTTAAAAGTTACATATATTTTTTATCTTTAAAACATGCCTATATCATTTCATTTTCACTTTACTATTGTCGTTGTTGTTGTTGTTGTTTGTTTGCTTGTTTGTTTGTTTTTAGACAGGGTCTTGCTTTGTAGTTTAGGCTGGTCCTGAGCTCTGCCTTGACCTAGGTAATCCTCCAGCTTCTGCCACCCAAGTGCTTGGATTACAGGCATGAGCCACCATGCCCAACACTATGGTATGTGGTACTATTTGCTGGTGGGTGTGAGTCACCACACCTGGTATTGTTGTATGTGGTTACTGGGGATCAAACCCAGGCCTTTGCACTTTCAAGGGAGGCAGAACCACTGAGCTAAATCTCCAGCCCATATTACTCTTTTTCTGATAGTAACATTGATTCTGTTAATGTGTTTAAGTACAGTGACAACCAGTGACACACAGAAGAGCAAATAATACATTTTGAACATATAGGAGACAACATTTAATTTAACAAATATTTGTAGACTTCTTTTTCCAACCAAGTTAATTTTCTCTAGAATCTCTGAAAAAGAGTGTTGAAAATTTACAGATCTCATGGTCTCTGCTTCCTCTTTTCTCACCATTTTGCAATCTCTTCCCACAGAGATTGGTTAAAATATAGCATATCTAGAAATAATGCTATTGTCATTTTGAAGATGGAGTTGTAGAAGATATTGTGGCTTTAGTCATACTTGTCTGTCTCTTCTTTAGGAGCTTGTCAAGGAGAATCTAGTTGCCTCTTTATGAGCAACATTACGAGAGGTACACAAGGGGAAACATTGAGGATTCTAGCCAGTAACAAGTGAGGACCCATGAGCAATGAGTACATGTTTAGGTGTGCATCCTCCACGCTAGCTAAAAACTTTACATGACTCATGTATCTGTTCATTTCTTCTGGGCATAAAAATAAAATAATTGAGGTTAGGTGCTATGTAAAAAGAAATTATTTATTTCACAGTTTTAGGGACAAACTTTTTAAAGAATAAAGTTTAGTTGTTAATGAAATTATTTTTTAAGAATAAAATCATTTAGTCTCATGGATTCAGATTTCGATGAAGACTTAATGGGTGGCATATGGCAGAAGCATATGTATGAAAGGGAAATCAGTGGAACACAGAGAGCAAGAGGAACAAGGCTTGTTCTGTTCTAAAAATGGGAGCCTCATGAGAGATAACTGAGGACCCTGTGAAGACTTCTGAAGGCTTTCTGAAGGTAGCATCTCCAGTGATCTAAGGATCTTCTACTTGCCTCTACTAATGATCCCACCACCTCTTACCATGAATACTGGAACCATATCGGAATTATAGCAATGAGATGGCCAGAAGATGAGCTCAAACTTCTACAGACCCAAGTCAGAACTATCTCCCATAAACACTCCTGGATGCTTGAACCTCAAGGAACATGCAAGATAATATATGTTTTAAGCTGCTAAAGTTCAAGAAAACTTATCACACAGAAAGAGATAACTGAAATATTTTTCATATTAATTAGTGGAGAGGTAGTTTTCAATGTGCAATGTATACAAACTTGACAAAGCAACTACCAATAGCAGTGTAAAATATGAGATTCTAAATGAATGGCATGTAAAATACATTCAGATGCAAGAAATATGATGTTCACTTACACTGGTAAGGAATGTTTTGCAAAGAGAAAAGCATTAAACTAGGTAGGATTTGCATGGGTCTTCTAAACTGTGTGCATAAATCAAAGCACAGCAGATAGATGTGATTTTTATATATGCCTTGTAGAAACCAGTCTCATTATTTTATTGTTGAGGCAGAGTAATCTATGTAATTTTTCATGAATTCCCTCAGGTAATTAGTTTCCTGAAATATTGCTGGGTAGCATATTCAATTCTTGGTACTTTGCAGCATCTTGGAAATATGTGAATTATATGATACACTAATCTACTAGAAGATTATGCTAAAGAATTTAATTCATAGATAGTTCACAGCATGTATAATCCAATAGGAAACAGAGAGATTGTATACTGATACTGGGAAGTTCATGGAACTGTAATCTCTTCTCTTAATTCATATGATACATTGTTCATTTTCCTGCAGGACTGCTGGATTTGTGGACAATATTCTTAATTTTTGTGAAATTTTACTGCTCATATGGAATCTTGGAAAAAAACTAAAATCATCATTTAGCTTTTATTTATTAAAATTAAATAGATGCTTCTCTTTACAAAATGAGCAACATCAGACCATCAGCTGTTTCTAGCCTGGAATGCCTTTTCCTGCTCTCTTACAGCCTGCTTCATAATAAACCATGGACGTCCTAACAGTAGGAATGACGGTATGCATTTCCATGCTTTTACAGTGATAAATACACACAAAACATGTCTAGAGGTGGGTGAAATGTAGTATTTTAATTATTTTCTTTAGAAACATACATCTTGATTTTATTCATTTAAAATATTTATCTCTGGACTAGAGATGTAGCTCAGCAGTTGAGTGCCTGCCTGGCAAGTAGGCAGCCCTGAGTTTGATTCTTTGTATCAAACAATAAGAACAAAAATACAACAACAAACCACAACAAAAAATGATTTCTGTTCCAATTAGATCCTCTATTCTTTGTTTTTCATCTCCCAATCCTCCTTCAAACTTATAATAAATCATTGTAATATTACATTGTAACTACAGATAAAACCCATAGTACTTTCAAAACTCATATTACAAGGAATTTATGGGAAGGTTTCTGGATTTAAACACTCATAAAAGGGTTTTCCTAGACTATAATTTGGAATAGTTGAGTCATGCATTGTCATTGAGATGGATGATATAATTAACAGGAAAATCTATTTTAAGTAAATTCTATTTAATATGAGAAAGACATTTTCTTTCTAGATTTTCAGAAAAATTTTCTGAGTACATTAAGTTCTTCACTATTAATGAAAGTTTTTATAAGGCTGGAAGAGGCCAGTTGAAGTTCAGTTCTTTGGCAAGTCATTTCCATTTTGTGGACGTATGTTTTTCTACCCATACTTCTATTTGAAACAGAAAGAAGAGAAAAAGAGGAAAAAATGAGATGTTGGAAAGGGGAGTGAATATTTTAGACTATTTACAAGGAGAAATTTTGATGGGAAGATTAGATGATCCTTTATAGATGTTCTATTAAATAGTGCAATACTCCACTAAGTTCCATTATACATGATAGTAAGTGCTTTCTAACTTTCGCAGTCATCATACTGTTTGTTGGTATTTATTAAGAATTAATCAGTCCCATCAGCATTGAGAAAAAAGCCTAAGAGGTACATTTGACACAGATAAAAATCTGTTTGACTCTCTTTAGTTCCTACAATCTCAATGTGTAGAAGGCAACAAACGGCATCTTGTTACAATTAGTAGGGATAGCTCTTCTGCCTTCAACCCCAGCATCATATCGAAGCACTTAAAACCTTTGGTCCCATGTTTCCATTCCATAATAGATGACATTTTAAAAGCTGCTATTCCGGGAATTTCCAAGAAAATAGTTGCCCAGAAAAAAATGGTTATCCAGCAAAAGGAAAAATAAACTAATTGACTACAGTAGCATAAAAATCTCTCTTTAGCAAAAGTGATGGGTAGGGCTTTGTATTGTCTGTGTGGTTGTCTTGAGCCTGACACACAGGTTTGTGTCTGGAGCTGGTCCTCCTGGCCCCTGTCCAGGGCTGTCATCATCTCTAGTAAGCATCCTCTTTATGTCCTGAGAAATACTAATGCTCCAGCTTCGTTGTATGCCTTAGTTTGTTCATAAGGCAGCACTCAGTGAAGAATATTTTATGAGAGTAAAGAAAAAAAAGTTCTTCCCATGTCATTTTTTTAAAAAAATGAAATTAGTATACTGTGGGAGAAAAAAACATGATACAGTTCTAATGTGTTTCAAACAATTGCCCTTTTCATGGAAGATATTCTAGAAGTGTTTTGGGTCTGCCCTCCACCTTCTATTCCTCATTTTCTGATCTTTCATTTCTTTCCACTCCCTTTGCCATAAATACCTCCTTTCTCATCACACATATTCTATTTTTCACTAAGATAGATTACTTTTTTTTTTTTTAAACTAAGATTACCTCCCCACCCTTTTAATAGGCCTGTGTCAGGTAATTTAAGCTTCAGGCTGCCTTGGCTCAATGCTGTAATCAGAAGACAGACTCCTTAGATTAAAAGCTCTACTTTTGGAACACAGTGTAGAATTTCCTGTAAGATGATTGTCACATAGGTCCTGATAGGCTCTCTTTATATACACTATCAAGCTGTGTACCATGGCAGTGACTGAATCAGGTCCTGTATGCAAAAACACTTCATTTTTAATGTCATCTCAACAAGAAAAGCCAAGTGATAGTTCAGATCATTCAAATGCTTACTCAATGGATATTAATATACATGGCACCAAATTGTTGCAGGAACCACAAACACACCAGAGACATTGAAATGCTTTCAGACTTTTAATATTTTCCTAAATTCAATGAGACAAAGTAACAGTATCAAAATAAGAACAAAATAAATTCAGATTGTTAGAGTGTTTTATTATTATCTGATATTTTGCATAGTGTTAGATATAAATTTCAATTAACATTTTGTATACTTTGTTGCCTTATACTGAAGTGACAACAACTACCATTTTCTCTGTAATCTATTCTTGTTGACCTTAAGATATGTATTTTGTATTTTCATATCTTGGGCTTCTAACTGACAACTTTTCTCAAGGTCTCTTAAAAATCCTTGAAACTTTTATTTAATCTCCCTGTAGTTTTGGGTAGTTGCTACTAAATACAATCATAAAAACAGATTTATATATTTGTTCTTTTGCACTCACCTTTTAGTGAGCTGAAAATATTTTGTAAAATGTTTCCTCTGCTGGTCACTGTGGACATTGACTAAACATGTGAAGTAAATGATTGATAATTGCATGTAGTTCTAGTTCTGTTTGTTTATTTTCCTTAGAAAGTCAAGATAAATTTTTTGGCCTCATTGCTTATAACCCACTAAATAAAAGAGAACTTACAGAGCAATTGTTTCTTTGTTCATCGTGCTCCCCTGAAGATTGCTAGCTTCTCTGTGGAGCTTCTCCACTTCTCTGAGTTAGTAATTTCAAGCTTCTGTTTTTAACTGTTCTTTCAGTAATTCATGGGGACACTAAATCCTGAACAGGTGACTTGAGATGGATTTGTATGCATGTGTCTATTTCAGTGAGGTTTTTTTTTTTTTCCCTCTATATGCATATGCCTTTCTCTACTAGAAATCACAAGGACAGCTAGTTTTGTATGCTTCTGAAAGCTTGGCATTGAGTGCTTCTTTTGTACATAATAACTGCAGGTGCTTTCTGGCACAGAGATGATCCTGTGATCTGATCGCTGTTTCTCACATTCTGTGATCACGGCCAGTTCACAGAATACAGCAAAGGTGGGAGATTGTTGTCTTCCCCTGGGTTGCCTAAAGTTACAGTGCTGACCTTTCGACCCTTAATTTCAGCAAGTTTGATTGCTTGAGGAACCCTAGTGTGCATATATTTGGAGCTAGTGTGGAATTCTGATGTTCAGTTGATTGTAAATATCCTAATCGGCTCATAGGTTTTCAAAGAAAGAACATACAGTCTGCTTTTATTTTGCATTTTAAAGAGTTAAGTGCAAACAATGTCACAAACAAAATGCCTTGATTTGTTTAGAGGAATATTTTAAGGTCAGTGATGTATTTTGGGAAATGATTATTGTGATTGGAGTGTCATTGCTTTGTCGCCTTGTGAATTAGGACACTGCCCACCCTGGAGCTGCAAGGTCACAAGAGAAATGCAGTCAGTCTTTGCTGGAATGAAGCCAGGATAATGAATCTGAGTATTTCAAGAGTGAAATTTATTTTAATAAGAGATTTTTAACATAAGTAATGCAACATGGAATTAAAAATTGCTAATCTAGCTTCATTACTAATCTTGTGCTACATTAAAATCAATTGGTCTTAGTAAGTATTTTAATTGTTTCCCCTTCTGATTTTCATTTCCTTGCTCATCATCAACAGCTCTCATCAACCAGAGTTTAAAATATTCTCTGTCCTTGTTCATCCCATGGAAATTGATCAGGTATTTAAGAAATGAATGAGTTTCTCCAAAATAACGGGACATGATTCTACTTGCAAATCACTTCATTTAGGACGTATATTAATGTTTGCCTCTTTAAATCCTGCCTTGTTCCAGATTCCTGTTTTGTTTTTCAAAAGGTAACTTAGTTGACAGAGTTAAATGCCGTTTAACCACTAGAGGGAAACATACCAATCTACTATGAGCAAGTCAGTGTCTCCCAATCATAAATATCCTCCTGAAGGTCTGCCTCCTGCGGTCTGTTTCTGTTGATCATTTCCTTCTTAATATTGACAGCATTATAATGAGGAACAGCAAAGGGTATGTCTTGATCAAATATTTGGTAAAGAGAATTTCTTTTTATTGAATAATTTGAAGACTTTCTTTTTTTAGGTATAAATTTATTTTTAAAAGTGAATAAATATCCCCAGGTCACTCAGGACATGCTTTTTCTGATGTAAACATCTTTTCACACTAATTTTGGAAAGCCATGCTCTTTGAATGTTGATGTATTTTGATGTATTGTGTTCAAACAAAATATACTGAGTTACTAAATAAGCATTCATGGAGTGTTACTTCATTATTAGAAGAGATTTTTTTCTGTCCTAAATGATCAAATTCTGTTCATGTCTTACCATTCTGATATAGAAAAAATATTATATACATTGTCCTCGTTACTATTCTGGCCCACCCATTCCTCATCAAGCTTATTATCGTAAAGAGTTACTCATGTTTATTTGATAATTGGTCCTCAGAAGTATTTGATGTCAGCTCAGTTGCTATGCAAAGGGTCACTGCAGCATTGTCATGCAGCTCCATCTCCTCTTCTCCTGGCTACAAGAAAATCTGAGGCAAGGTTTTTGGGAAATTGAGTCCAGTACTAAAGGCTGATACTTATGGCTTCAGGGCTGAATAAATGGAGCAAAGGGGGCTGGAGAAAACATGTAGGTGAGTCTGTGGCACTGAGCACTGAAGGAAGTCAGAAATCTATGGGGTGACTCTGGATATGTGAATATGCATCAATTATAAGGAGCATTACTAGATTTGATGAAAAAGTGTGTTTAATGAACACTGTAAATATTTTGTTTTACTTATTTTAAATGTAGATAAACAATACAAGATGCATATGGATCTCGTATTCAGTATCAGATGGCTTCTATAAAAATGCAGAAAAATAGAAAGACAATTGATTAGAGTGTGGTAGGTGTCCATTTCTCATCTGCCTGGTGTTGGCATTCCCGGTTTCCAGGCAAATCTGTTTTCTTTTTCAATATGGTTTTAGAAAAACTTCTTATTTCTTACAAGTAATGCCTATTTTTCTGACCACAATTAACAGGTATCAGCATTAACAACTCAAAGAAGTTACTTATGAGCAAATCAATTAAAGCATGCCAGGAATCCCCTTTTGTAATGGTGTGAGAGATACCTTGCTAAAAGGCAGATGTGCAGGTGGAGAGGTGATGCTGATCAATTAAAATTTCTGATAACCAGTACCAGCCACATTCTTTATGTATACAACCTCGTATGCATAGATAACTTGCATTTTAAGTTAAACATTCAATTGAGTTTCTGTTACTCATTATTAAGGTCCCAAGTAATCTTTGTTGGACATTCATATTCAGTGGAAGATTCTGTGATGGAAGAACAAAGGGAGCTCTCAGAAGAAAATTTCTTGATTGTATAAAAATAGAATACATATTCCCCTTGAAAAATATTATGAGTACAATGTATATGCAGCTGGATTTTCTCCAGTTATACAGAGGTTTATTTCAGGGGTCTGCATTTAGAGAGACAGTGATTGAGAACTATTTCCAAAAGCTCCTATAACTTCTTACACTTCCATACTGAAAATGTAACATAGAATCAAATAATTTTAAACCTGGAAAGATTGTCTCACTAATTTGTCCATTCTTTAATTTAATTGCTAGTTTTCTATTCCATATCATGTGGTAGTACTTTTTCTAAGAAATAAGGGCACAAAGGATTTTTCCTACGGGATCTGAGAGAAAAGTTCAGGAGAATTCCAGGTGAAGTGGATGGAAAATCTCCAGTATATCTAAGAGAACCGTATCTGCCTTTTCTAGGGAGCCAGGATCAGCACTAGTTTACACTCCACATATCCCAGCATCTGCTGTGCTCTCCATGTGATAATTACTAAAGAATTAGGAAACTGATGAATTGATATATTCCAGTTAAGAAAATTTAGTGTAAACTTATTGTTTCTTTGGAGTCCAAGTAAGACTTTTCTTCTTTAAGGGTTACTAGCTGGCCAGGTGTGTTCATCACTCTAAAAAACTACTTGAGATAACCAGTTGGTAAAAAAGAAAGAGTAGATAAGCGTGGTGACATACCCCTATACTCCCAGCCCTCTGGAGGACTAAGACAGGAGGATGAATGTTTCAGCCCATGTTGGACAAATTAGCCATTTAGTAAGACTTTGTCTAAAAATATAAACAAACAAATAAATAAAGGTTGATGATGTAGTTCAAAGTAAAGTTATTGGTTCAATCCTTTAACTACAATAAATAACTAAATAAGAAAATAGTAAGTGAATGAATGAAATAAAATAAATTCTTGGATTTAGGAAAGGTTTTGAATTTCTTTCTGCTGGGTACACTCCAATCATATGTATTCAGAGTCAACTTAATTTACATTAATTTATTTTCCTTACATTGTCTAAGAGGAACAGCCATGTAGAAGGCTTTCAAAGTTAGCATCTATGTGAGAGCAAGCCTGGAGTTAAAAATACTTCAGGGAACACCTTCCCAGATTTAGAAACAAATCTTCCATCTTACTTATATGTTCTTGGCTAAGTCCATACTGTGCTAATCTAAAAGGATATCTGAAGCACGTTTATAAGAAAATCACAAATTTTTTTTTTCATATTTCTGGAGACGAAATGTTTCAGAATGAGATGTTGGTGTCTGTCCGGGTCCCACGGGAGTACAATCCCATGACTAAAGGTAGAGGGCAAGAATGAGTGACAAGAAAGTACAGAACACCTGAAGTTTTCCTGCTGTAGTGAACATACCCTGCCATAATAAGATGAATCCTAGTATTTCTAGGATAACATCATCAATCTATTTTTCTTCCTGGATGACCTAATATGTTTCATAATTTTTTAGCTCCCAACACTGCAGCCTGGGAGACTAAGTTTGCAGTACATGTTTTTAGGGACACATTCAAGACACATGTGTAGAATTTTACAAAATATTCTTTTTTCCTAAAAGTGTACTCTGTCAGAAACTGAGGATGACTTACTCGGACTTACAACCTACTTATTTGGATTTATGGATGTCTGTCCTGCCCTGCAGGAGCAACTACTGGAATTATTGCAGACATCTGCCCCTCCCTTTGGGATTTTAAACTGCATTAGGATTATTGGCTTTAAGACTTAATGGAATTTACTGGGATTTAAGGACGTCTTCCTTGCCCTATGTAATCTTACAGGGGTTATTGTATGACTGCCCTGTTTCAAACATGGTAGGATTGTGGGCATGAAGTCTTGGTACCAAATAAAAGTGTAGTTAGCTTGGGTTATGGGCTCTTCTGCTCCCCTTTCTGCTGGTGCAGTATTTGGCCTTCTGCTGCTGCTGCTCAGAGTAGCAAGAGTTGAGCCTGGCTCAGCATTTTCCTCAAGGTTCCGACTTTGTTGTTTGTTGGTTGTTAATCCTTTTGCTGTGGGACTCATGAGTGTTTCGAGTTGGCCATGAGGGTTCTGGCTGTGTCCTCTTCCCTGAACTCCCAAGGACCCATCAAAGATTATGGCTATATGGAGAAGTCTGTGTCGTAATTATTCAGGTTATGAAAATAAAAGACTTTTTCCAACCCCCAGCAGCCATGAAAACCAAAGCTTTAAATGTCAAATACTGTGATATTCTGCATTACTGTGACACTGTAGTCTACTTACTGTTCTATTATTATAGTTATGTTTTAGCTTCTTAGGGAACTTCCTATTTTGTGAGAACAATTATACATTGGCAATAATATGTTGTAATGCTTTTCTTAGCATTTATAAGTGAACTTACCATTTTTGTTGTAGGACAATTTTATCCAATATCTAATCTCACCTGTGTGCTTTTATTTTTTATTTTTTATTTTATTTTGAGACAGGGTCTCACTTTTGTGGTTCAGGCTGGCCCTGAGCTCAGCCTCAAACTCACATCACAACAATCCTCCTGCCTCTGCCTCCTGAGTGCTGGGATTACAGGCATGAGCCACCATGCCTGGCAACCTGGTATGTGGTACTGGTTGCTGCTGGGCATGAGTCTCCACACCCAGTATTGTATGTGGTTACCAGGAATCGAACCTGGGCCCTTGCGATTGTAAGACAGGCACCAGAACCACTGAGCTAACTCCCCGGCCCCTCACCTGTGTACTTTTAAAACACCTATGTGTTTTAAAATAATTATCAATAGTTTTATTTGTAACCAGAAGATGTACTTTTCTCATAAATATTCTAGGCTAATGGATTGTGAGCTTTTCTAGATAAAAAATAAACTTTAATCTCTCTCTGTGAGTGCAACCATAGTTATCCAAGCATGAAATTTAAGTTGGGTATTTTATCTAGAAGGCTAACAAGAGTATATATATTCTATTTAGAAAAAGTGATATGTATATAAGTATATTCCTCCATGAGTAGTCATAAAAAGAGAAAAGATCAATATATTCTCCACTATGGATACCTGTTTTGCTATTAAGGACTTAGACACTTATAAAAATGAGTCAAGTTGTTTTCATCATTCACCAACATTGTTTATCTTCATCCTTTCATGAAACCTATGTGATATGTTACAACTCTGGTCAGCCTTTTTCTGTTATCATAAGATTATATTTGTAATGCATATATTATTCTAAGATAAATTGTAGTATATATTTATGTTGATAGATTTGTGTCCTATGTTTCTCAGTGAAGCTTAATATTCGCTAGGGGCCAAAAAGAAAGAAGCTTAATGATGTTACTAAACCTCAAATAGTTAACTACCTGTAAGTTAGTATCAGATACTTCTGTGTTTTAATGTGCCACTCAGAAAACACATGCTGAAAACATAATGCTCAGTGCAGCAAAGCTGGGATACAAACTGAATGAGAGGAGTGTAGTTGAAGAGGCTCCACTTGAACTAACGGCTTAATACCAACTATTAAAAGGGTTTGAGGTGGTATGTTTATGGCTGTTCTTGTCTAATGCTCCCTTCTACAATGAGATGATGCAAGAAATCTCTCAGAATTGTAAGTCCCTTCACAATGGACTTCCCAACTTCCAGAACTGAGAGAAAGAAATCTTTGTTCATTCTAAAACATCCGATCTCAGGTGTTACATGTGAGCAACAAAAAGTAGACTAATACAGACAGCATATATCTGAAGATATTCTTCTGAAGAAATATTAGTGCACAGTGTCTAACACTGGAAACATTCAAAATTTTCAAATATATTGTTGTGTTCTGTAAATAATAAGAAATTTCAAATGAAATATCAAACTGAACAAAATAAAGCAAAACACAACATAACAATAAGCAAAATACAACATAACAATAACCAAAATCACTCCTTTATGTGCACATATTTCTATATAAGAAATATTAAAATCTAAACCTGAATAAATGATTTACATGATACTTTATGGATAAATCAGAAACAAATTCACATCCTGTGTTAGAGTGTCCTATAGTGTGTATGTCTAACCCATGAATCGTGGGTCACATGTGACATTGAAAAGCTGGTAAACTAGACCCACAGGATTGCAAACCTTAAACATAACTATACAATTTTTATCAATATTTTCCAGGACTCAACTGTGTGGAATTTAAACTGTGCGTGTGACAACAGATCCCACTGTAGGCAAGGCACAGTGTCACACTCCTGTGCCTCCTGTGCCTGGCACGTGTTCACTCAAATCACAGTCCCAAGTTGTCTGAATTTGTGTGATGAAGTATATAAAACACAATTTCAATCTACCTACATATGTTAATAAGCAGACTCATACATTTTCCTACTTAATTATTATACTTGGCATTGTTGTGTTATTTTATAAAACAAGTTAAAATATACAAAAGAAAGGGAATTTTTAAACTTATATACATTAACTCTATTATACATTTTGTATGTGGTCCATGAGAAATCCTCTTTGTTCAGTGTTCCCAGGGAAGCCAGAATATTGGGACACCAGTGTCTTAGAGCTTTAGTTTGATATGAAATAATTTTTGTTGAGTTTTTGCACATGTGACATTATAGCACAAATATGTAAAGAGGCTGATGAACTGGCTCAGATTACTAAATGTGGTTCTTTGAGTCACTGTGCAAGGTCTTAGCCAAGTTCAGGTCCAGGAAAGAGTTTATTGGACCTAGATTCATATGACAGAAATAGTAGCATGAATGCTGCAGGTTTGCCACGAATGTTCTCAGAAACTGATCTGTTCATCTTACAATAGGTCTAATCTTTTACATCCTTTATATACCTATTAGAATGAGAAGGGTTAGACCATTTTTTATTTTTCATAGGAAAAGCTGGCAAGGAATTATTTTTTTGGTGTTTTAATATACCTATCCACTCAAAGATTTGCATAAAACATCCAACTATACTTTAACTGTAAGCTTAGGATAAATAGTAAGACAGATTAATAGTAAACAGTAAGATTGAGCACTCATGGAAATTGTTTATTACCAGTATAATAGAAAGGGCATAGCATTTGACATGTGGAAGATATAGATCACTATATACTGAATCCCATATAATTTGAAGAAGGATTTTTTATTCTGCCTATCCCTGTGCTTTCCCATATTCTAGAGAAAATAAATTTAATGCTTGTGGTTTATATTAATGAGTACTGTGTCATAATTTTATGAGCTAGCTGTGACATGACTTTTTTTTAGAAAAAAGGTAAGACTAATAAAGTAACTTAAATCAATATTGTTCCTAAGTAGAAACTAAAGTGAAGCTTATATGCTATTGGGGAAAATAATTAAAAATCAGATTAATATTTATGTCTTTGGAAAAAGGCATAAATCTCTAGCACTGCTCCAGCTGCTGTGAGACAATGACATGTGGAAAGATATAAATCAAGAACGAACAATATGAGCCAGTGTAATTTGATTTAATATAACAGAAACAAAAGTGACGATGACTATTGATTCTGGCAAATTTCATAGCATTTTATAGCCCACTACATGTGAATATCTTAAATTTTAGGCTAAACTAGAAGTGAAAGATTTAATTCATTGATTTCAAAATTATTTAGTAGTTATAATGGGCAGGCATTGAGCCAAGCTCTGTTAACATATAGATGATTAAAAAAAACATTTTAATCTAAAACGATTTATAGATTAGCAAGTGAGACAGATGGGGAAATTATTATTAAAGCAAAGCAATGATGGAAGCACACAGGTTTTCTTTGGAAATTGGAGCACTCCAGTAAGCCTGGGGGAGCTGGGAAATTGCACAGCAAAAGCTCTGATCAAAGAGCACATGAAATTAAAAACAGCAAGTTAACCTAAATGGGTCGAAAAGACATTTTAAATTTTCAACATTATTATATGAAAGAGCACTAGGAGAATCACATCTGAAATACCCTCCTACACAGATTTAAAGGTGAGAAAGAAAAAGGAGATGTATGACACAGTAAGCGTATAGAAGTAGGAGAAAGATAAAACTAAGGAGAAGGAAAGGTGGAGTAGGATAGAAGGCATGTCCTGAGACAATGCTTTTGGATGGTGGGATAGAGTAGGTCTGGGCTATATGCTGGGCTTTCTATATTCACAGAAATTTGTTCACCTCATTTGTACAAATAGACCTACTTAGAGTCTTTGCTCTCATCATTCTATCTCTTTGCTCTCATCATATTCTATCTATAAATTTTTTGAGCTTGTCCCTTTTCCCTGTATCACAAATAAAATGTGACTCTCTTTCTTCTTTAGACATTGCACAATACTCAGAATCCCTAAAACTTGCTCTTAAGATTCCCCACTGTTTGGAGCTAAGTTGTACCTCCTCCCTGCTCTGCAACTCTATCCAGACAAGTGAATGGCTTTAATGCCTTCTGTTGTGTCTTTCCACAATTGAGATTTCTATCCATGTCTACCTGGGACATCATTTTGAGCATTATTTGTTGTTCCTGGGGCCCATCTGTTGGCCATCTTTTCAGATAGTATAAACAAGTCATTTAGATATATTAGATAAATAAGACTTTTAAGAGTGCTTACAAATGAGGACAGCAATATTCCTGACCCGATCCCAGAGGGTTCAGAAATAAAACTCACTCACTGATAACTAATATTTCAGAACATAACAGCAGAAACTGAGAAAACCAAGCAAACATGCTGTTGATTTGTCCTCTCTGTTTTCTCTCCTCTTGATTGTCCTCTTTTTTTTCCCCCTAAATGTATTTCATCTCATTCTAGGCTTTTCTGATTCACTGTCTGTATTCTTGTTTTATGCATCTTATCTGCTTATCTCACCCTTGTAACCTGTGCATTTTCTTTATGAGTACCACATCAAAGCTCTCAGAAAGAAAAGATTTCACTGGATTTGTAAATTATGTCCAAAGTATTGCCAGAGGCCTTAGATATTCAGTAAAATACTACTGCTTTTTCATTATCCAGTGTCAGGGAAATAATTAAGCAAATTCTCCACCATGAGATCTCTACCCTGAAGAAACATTTTGAGCATGGCAAATATTCAGATTTTTCTTTTGTTTAAAATTCCCAAATACTTTTTCTTAGTAAATATTAATTTTTCAAAAATTATTTTATGATATCAAATTTCCTCCATTTTAGGTTAAATTTTATATTGTGACTAAATTTTTTTTTACAAATAGGAGTTTTGCTTCTCATCCTAGAATCTTGAGAACAAAGACTTCAGAATACTTTTTTGTAACATTCCTTACATTGTTTTTTCTTTGATAACACATTTAAATGTCTGATAAACACTTTCTGATATGAATACACAATTTTTGTTGTGCAGCATTTCTAATTTGATCATTCCTCTTTGCTCATTTTTGTTACTTGCACATAAGTAGGTATTTAAAATAGAACTACCATTAATCATCTCATTCATAGAAATAATAATTAATAAGATTAGTGGAATATGCTCTTCCCTCAGTATTTATACAGCACTGGTTCTAGGACATCCTTTCCAGATGCCAAAATTCATAGATGTTCAAGTCTTTTATATGACATATTTGCATATATGTCATATAAAAAGCTTACCCTTTCATATGTTTTAAATATCTCTAGAATTTTTATTCCTAAATACAATGCAAATGTCCTATAAATAGTTGTCATACTGCATTTCTAGGTAAAAATGACAAGAAAAAAATGTGTACATATTCAACACAGGTGTAATATTTTCTCAAAAATTTCAGTCTACTTAGCTGAGTCTGTAAATGAGAAGTTCACGAATGTAACAAATAATTATACTATGTAGCTCTAAGATGTTCTATTAAATCTCCACATACTGTTCTATTGTTATATTTGACATAAAGTATATGAACGTCAAGAACTACAAAGAGTATTAGATTTCACTCTAGTTGTAAGTCAGTCAGTTTGCCTTCCACAGTTTCATGAATATTGGTGCAGTAGTAAACATGGGGTCCTGGGCTCAAAAGCAAAGGACAGAGTATTACTCAATGAAATTCTAGTTGGCAGAGACTATCATTGTGCCACTTCTTGAGCCACAGTTCTCATGGAGCAATGCACCAAGGACCAAATGACATGTAAGTGTCCATAGGCGTGTGTTGAAGAAGAGCCCCAAATTCAGGAACAACATACTGTTATAAGGCAGCTGCTAGAGAGCCTGTCCAACCTTTTCCCCAAAGGAGATGTTATCTACATTATCCCAGAGAACCCCGTCATCTTTTCATTCCTTCTGCCCAGAGAAAGCCTGTGTCTTTCCCTTTCCAAGGTGGTTTGCTACTTAAACATTCTTAAGATAATCCAGAATGAAACCTTCCAGTTCCTTGCTCAAAAGATAAACAGAAACATGCTGCAACCAAGGAGATTTATCTCAAAAGATGAGATGTAAAATTTTAATTCTTATTTTTGGATTAGAAAACTATATTTTAGAAAATTTAACAATCATTTCATACCAGAAAGCTTGTAAGCAGCAAAGCCATAATGTGATTTCATTTGGTGACTTCTGGTCTTTGCACATGACTGGGCTTGCACTGGCAGCTCTACCTGTCCTTGCTAATGAGGTTGCTAGTCGCTTGGCCTTGTCTTTCTCTCTCTCAATTATATAGCACATGTGTAGAAGTCAGAAATTCAATGGACAACAGCAGCAGGGAGTCCCCATCCACAAGAATTTATTTATTGATTGTGATTGTTTTGAATCGCTTCTATGTATTAGGGTTGTTTCTCAAACAAATGAATAAGCTTGTTCCATCCAGCCAACACACAGAGAGAACTAAATAAACCTTTCCATGTCCACATAGCAATAAATAATTCTGCCTTTGTTGTTAAAACCACACCAATTTCTTGAAATACTCTTTTATTTTTCACCAAATGCAGACATCTGACTTTATTCCAATTAGAATTGAAGTTTACAAGTGTTAATCCACTGATGTCAGAAGACCCAAAGTTCACACTGGAGAGGACTTTTGACACATGTGTTTGTAGTAATTTTTCATGTAAAATATAGCAGAATGTTTTTGGACAGAAAAAATGTGCCTGGATTCTTTCAGGAACATAATTGAGTGTTTTTATGTGTGTCATGGCATTTCTTAAAACTTTGGCTGAGATTGTGGCATTTCACATCACAGGAAAGGAAATAGAGCTGTATTGTAGTTTGCTTACATCAGTCCCTAGGAAAAAATTCCAATTTCAAAGGAGCAAGGGTTTTTCCCTGTGCAAAGCAGGGGCCTGGGTAGCATTTTCATTTCCTGTATTCTTGACTTCCAGTGCTCCCCTTCAAAAAGTTCCCAGTACAGAAAGCAGAACTTGCCTCCAGCACAAAACCAGAGTCCACTTTTATTATTGTTGTTGTTTCAGGGCTCCTGGATTTCATGCTGAACCTTAAAATCCTATTCACAGCTCAGCTGCCAGCAAGCTGTGAGCAGAGCAGTGAAAAGTGGAAGAAATAACAGGCTTCACCATGCAGTCAGTACTTCCCTACTGAAACCATATGTCATGCATAGAATCCAGGAGATATGAAAAGTATTGAAAAATGGCAATGCTACCCGTGCTTCAACGGGAATTAGTGATAGGCAAGTGCCCGTCAGAGGAGTTTGAAAAACAGAAATAAATGAGAAAGAGAACAATGGCCACTGTGTAAAAAATGATCAAAATGATTGTTCTTTCTGGGTTTAATCTACTGTAAATTCTGTTTGCTTCTGCTTTTTGGCCTCCAAATGAAATTTTAAGTACTTAATGACATATAAACATATGAATTGACATATAAGTTCTCTAAGACTGTCATTCCATGTTATAATTGCAATTAAATAATCACCAACTTTATAGTGAAATTATTTCTCTACGACTAACTTATACTTAAAACATAAAATATAATGGTGATTAAGCAGGTAGACTTTGAAATCAAATCTTTATCCTCCTCCTCTTACAGGGAAAATATTGCTTTATTCCTTCAAACAACAATTTCTCATCAGCAAAATAAGAATATCTAGTTTTCTTTTAGTAATTAAAAATATCTGCAAATTTATACAAATAATGTTTATAAAACAATCATTAAAAGGAAGTATTAATAATTATAGAAAGAACATAACTTGATGTGAATGTTCCAGTTGAAGATTTCCCCAAAGGGATAAAAATATCTGTATGATAAGTTTCTTATATTCAGTGCATTGACTAGTCATTTAATATTGGAATGTACTCAGTTATATTTTGTATGTAATAGAAAAATTACCATCCTTTCCCCTAATTTATTAGTACTAACTTCAATGAATTTAATAGAACATTTTTAACCATATATGGTTTTAGAATATATTCATTTTTTATTTTAGGACATATTTAAATTATTTGGACTGTGTGAAGTAAATCTTCTAATTTCTAAACTTATAAAAACATTGGTCATGATGTTCTAGCATGTAATGAGAAATTGTCCTCTTGACACCAATAATTTTTATAAATTAAAGTTGATTTCAACTTTAAAGTTATATTGAAATAAAATGAAAGTAAAATCTTAAGTAAAATATTAATGTTTTCAATGATCAGTATGCTTACTTTTGTTAGAGTTAATATACAAAGAAAAATGTACAAAATTCACACAGATTTGCACTTTATAGGAAATTTATATACAGTAAACAAGTATTCATAATCCATAGCTAGACATACTTTTCAGTTTCTGTGAAACTACACTTTAGGCAATGGAAAACTACAGTTGAATTGTGTTTGAAGGAGTTATTTTGGTAAAACCAGCATTGAGATTTTAGAGCCCATTTTCTCTTTGAAAATATTGTCTAAATTGAAGTGAAACTCCCAGGCCAGCTTTGAAAAGCCTTCAAACCCATCATGTTTCTATAATACTAAATTAGTGGAAATGTTCTGTCTATGGTATAGTAGTTTTTGATAGAAAAATACTTAATAATTCCTTACTTTAAATGTAGTTCTGTACTATATAAATGTTTTGGCTCTAGCTCTCATTTCCATAGTTGGGAATCACTGTGACTATAATAAAATCTCATTATTATGTTATTAGAGTATATAGTATCATATCATGATATAATAATGACATGTATTATGTGACCTATGTCAAATCTACATTTAATATATTATATAATGCTTCTATTTTACTTTCTGCATTGGTACATACATGGAGAAAAAATAAAAGGCAGTTATTTCTGTGAATTAAACTTGGAGGTCTATCTATCTCAATAGATAGACAAACTTCTGTCAGTTGTTCATAATAGTTTGATCAGATTCACTGAAAATAATCACGTTAAACCACATCCAAGGGCTTTGTATACCTGAGTGCTGGATCCATCAGAGAAATTACACAAATATTATGTAATTCTGATGCAACATTTTATCCTGTCCTTATGCATGAAATGAAGTATGTGCCCTGAGTAAGACATTCATGATATGGTTTCACATAAGTGTGAATGACCACTTTTAACAAGGAATAGTCAGTACTCTAGTTTCCTCTTCAAAATCAGTATTAGTGATGTTCCACCTGCCAGTACTTTCTGGAAGTTGCTTCATAGGCTTCGATTAAGCATATCATTCCTATTTTGCAGAAAAGAAGTTAAAAGGATGTGTGACAAAATTTACAGTCAAACTATCTTAAAGGAAAGAAATGAAAAAATGATGAATTTTAATGAGGAGAATATTGTATTCATATATATTTGGTAAATAAGTAGCATATTTAGTAAATATACTATTTGCTGATAAAACAGGTGAAACATAAAATGATTTGGGTTCATAATATAGGATGAAAATTATTCCACACTGTGTTGTACTGGTCTCCTTTCCACATACAGGGTTTTACACATATGGTCATACTAGTTATCATCTGTTCTGTTGGATCAAATCCTTTAAAGTTTGTATTTTACTTTTTAAACACAACACTTGTCCAGTAGGTAGTAGATTTTCAATAAATCTCTTCAGTGAATGAATAGAATGTATGGTATGACTAATAAAATAGAAAGTACACTCTTAAACCACTTAATAGAATATTCAGTTGGGCACAAACTATTTCAAAGCAGAATTTACTAAATGGTAGGAATAGTAAAAGGGCTAAAGTTATTTTCTGGGAAGGAAGAAATAAAGAAAGAGATGCTAACAACAAAATAAAGTTGTCAAATATTTTATGGATTGCCATACAGAGCAGAGAGACAGACTTTTGTTTTCTACGAAGCCCAGATTAGCAGGGAGCGCACAAGAGCGATCTGCGGAGTCCTCACATGGGAACTTTTGAGCGAACGTGATGGTCTTCAAATAAAACGCGCTACCTCAGAGGTGCTCAGTTCTTGTTTATTAGAAGTGTTTAAGCAGATGACATCTGTCAGGATGCAGCAGAGGGAATTTTTCACTGTGTACCGATCTAAAAACGTGTTTAAACTCCATGCTTCCTGTTCGTTTGGTCTGCAATTGCACTCAGCAAGAGTTCTGTCCTCTTCACAACCCTACCTATTCATTATCTGCTGGTTGCTCATGTACGTCGGTCATAAGATTTCAAGCACATTCCTTATTTTAGATTTAGTTGGTTTTTCTTCGCCTTCTTACTCTCCGAATCTAGCTTATTCCCACCTCCTCTCCCTTCGTTTGCTTCTTTCTGTTTTAAATGTTGCTCTGCTAGTGGTCTTCCAAGCAGAACTCATATTTCTCCTCATCCTCATCTACCTGTTGACCTTCCCTCTTTGCTTCCTCTTCTTTTTAAAGATTATTTGAAAATAGAAGTAATATCTAGCATTTCCTTTCAAGCAGATAGTTTTAAACATTGGTTCTATTAAGTAATGATATATGTTACTTTTCCATCAATATACATATCTCATGGCACAAGCTATCTAGTTAAAATGTTTGGTTCATCAATGTGTTCAGTTGGAAATGTTAGTATTTTTACAGAAGAAGTAATCATTTGAAAACAGAAACATGTTCCTAAGAAGTCCCAGGCATTGTAGAAATATTTATACTTAAAAAATAGACTTTCTTGTTAAAATATCATCAATGAAATTGTGCAAACATTGAAATCTATGTGAATGAAACTACCAGCTCTGATATTTGTGATTCATCCATATGGCTGTAGAATAATAAACAATCTTTGATTATTTTTAAAATAGTATATATCATGCTGGTATGTAACTGTATTATCTAATATGACAGCCATGGCCAGATGTGGTTACTGAGACCTTGAAATGTAGCTACTTAGAAGAGAGATGTGTCAATGCAAAATAAACACAGTTTTAAAGACTTGGTTTTAAAATAATGAAAAATAAAATATTTTTCTTAAGTATCAAATATCTTTTACATGTCAAAATGATAGTATATGGGATCCATTAGGTTAAGAAAATCTATTATCCTCACTTTCTTTGAACAATTTAAAATTACACGTGTGGCTTGAGTCAGTGGCTCATATTGTTGCTCTACTGGTAATTCTGGTCTATGATGGATTTTAAAAAAACATTTCACAAAATATTAATTTTAGAGCTAGAATAAAACAGCTGAATCATCTACAAATCAATGGACATTCAGAAATGTCAGCGTAAAATTAGTAGTTGTGTCGATGACAGTCTGTACAAACTGTAGACATGCTCTCTAGATCCTCAGAACTTTTACAAATTATATGCCTCACTCAGTCAGAGTGAAGCTCCTATGTCAAGTTTCTGGATGTAAAACTTTAACTTTGGGTTGGAGTATAACAGCAAGGTCATGGTCCTATTATTTCACTAGGTAGTATACTGTTTTCTGGCTTCCCCAGATTACGTCAGTATCAGCATTTAGCAGGAAGCCATTATCAGCTCCAATTCAAGACAAGCTTTTCTATATGTTTTGAACTTTCTTTTCTAAATTGTTCTCCAACAGAGACAACAACAGAAAAGACTGCAGGATACAGGAATCTTCTGCACTGCCTCAGAAACAGGATAACATTTAACAGAAACCAACAAATACAAGCATCTAAGATATACTAGCAATTCTTACCAAACAGCCCAAACTTCTCAGAATCGTAGATGCATTTCTAAGCTCTCTTATCTTCAGTCTTTATTTCCCTATTCCCCTTCCAAAATGTTCTTTCATAGCTTGAGTACAATTTGTAAATATTTCATGAGATTTGATTCCATCTGAAGTACTTAAGAACAAAAGTTTGAATGAGATCCTGAGGGCCTAGATTTTTTATTTTAAATAGCTACAGAAAAACAATCATAGAGCTATTCTGCCACCTTAGAAAAGAGCCTAGAGGAAAAGAACTAGGAAGATCATTTTACTGGTTACTCACCAGGCCCAAAAGGAATGGCAACTTCATAAATTATTCTGAAGATATTGCTGAAGTAATTCTTCAGAGTTAGACATTCTAGTGAGTTTATAGTTCTATACACAAAGGTTGCTGAGAAATGATAAAAATACCTGAATATTTTAGGCCTTTTGGAAACTTACACTATTCAGGAAAGTAGTGTTCATGTAACTTGAATTATAACCTTATTTATACATCAAAAATTTAAGGAAAATTTCTATAGAAAAATTCAATTTTCCATTTTACTTTGAGTATAAGAAATTGCTTCTAGGATTTTAACGAAAAATAGTATGTGGACAATGAATAGTACCCCCTTGATTAGAAAATCCACAATTTGTCTAAATCATTTTATTATTGTGATTTTTCTACCTTAAAAATGAAGGCAATATTTGGTGATGTAACTTAATCTATATCTGTATACACAGGTAAAGCCTTTTTAATTAATTTAAAAATAAATAATACTATTTAATAAAATTTAAAATATTGATATAAATAATTTGCAAAAAGATTTACTTTATTATTATTTCCTATGCAGTCTACAGAAGTGGAAATATTTCAAATCTCATCCGTTTTTAACCTGTGATTATAATGTGTACATTTATAGGCAGGATAAATGTTTTTTATGTTTATATATTAAATAATTAAAGAGAACAGCTTATTTTTATTGTTGAAATTATTACATTCTTACCAGTCGCTTTTCTTCCGAATCTCTAAATCAAACTTCTTATCATGTGTATTTAAAGTATATCATTTAAGTGTTATACCCAGATCACGAGGTCCCCCAAAAACACCAGGAGTCGTCTCCGATATAAATACATGAGGATTTATTCAAGTTTGAGTAGGGACTCTAACAGCAGGATGCCGAGAGAGCCTCGAACCCCGAAAGGGGTTTTGTGGTGGGGATTGGGAGGTCGTGGAAGTTTCAAGAGGTGAGGTGGTCAGATAGGCTAAGAATTTAAAAAGAGTACGGGGGCTTTAGGTATTGGCTAGCCAGGGCATTTCTTTGTCTCGAGGAGTAGCCTCTTTATCAGGGCATGAGGGGCAAAGGTCATTTCACCCTCTGGAATAGTGAAAATCATAAATGGCTTGTTTACTTTGGGCCTTTAAGATCCCTACACAGTCTCCAACTTGGTGTGTCTTTCTTCACTTTCCAAGTGAAAAATTCAAAGAAATTTTCAGAGATTGGAAGCAACTTTTGCTTCTGAATTACCAAGTAGTCATCTCATTTCTAGATAGAACATTTGGACATATATATGGGTAAAAAATGATATCTTCATATTAAGAAAATATCTACACTGCTATGATGATTGTGAATGTAGGTCATATAATGTAGGCTAAAATATCCAGGACGTAAAATCGACCTAAATGAACACAGACAACCAAATGGATAAAGAAAATACATTACACAATAAAGTTAACCACAGAAAACATGAAGTCTTGTCATTTGCAGCAAAATTGCTGACCTTTCCAAATATTATGTTAAGCAAAATAAAAGAGACAAAGAAAGATAAACCATTGTTATTATTTATATATGAATCTAAAAATACTGTATCAATGAAAATGAGATTAAGAAAAATGGGGAATGTAGAGTAGAATGGTGATAGGAAAAGACTGATTAAAGGATATGATGTGATAGTAGAAGGAAAAAGTTCCATCCATGATACAGTCATATAAATATAATTAAGAATCATGCAGTATAGTACTCAAAAAAGTCAGATTTGAATGTATTTACCATAAAATATGATGAAGTTGAAAAAGAAGGGCATATTAATTATTTTGAGCAGTTTATTAACCCCAAAACCATGTTAAATATACCAAATAGTTTCAAATATTAGTTTGATCAAAAATAAACATAAAAATAAAAATAGTTAGCAAAAATCACAAGTAAGCAAATGAATAATTTAGTAGTTTGTGGAATATGGATATATGTGTGATCTCTGAAAAATGGTTGGATAACAAACCCTAAATCAGCCATTGTCCATTGGGAAAAACTATTGCATTCTTTGTGATAGTACTTAGTTTTATTTATAAAACTAATATAGCTTCTTTATATAAATTGTACTAATATTCTAATTAAAGAATCCATCTGTTACTTTTTATTTGTGAGACAAAATACTTGAGGTGCAAAGTTAAAGGAGGAAAAATTTAGTTAGCTCACAGTTTTGTAGAGGTTTCATTCCATAATCAAGGCTCCAAGGCAGGGTGGCATGGCAAACAGGCACCAGAGAAGTGATACAGTTCATGGTAGGCAGAAGGTAGCCAGGAATGCAGAAAGGAGACCATAGCTCTTTCTATTCCTTATATCGATTCAGCTACTTAGGGAGGATAGATATCACTCACATCCTTAACCCTAGTACCCTTAATCCTATCATTTCATAATGAATCACTCCTAACATCCCACATTCTGGATCAAGCCCCACGGGGAAAAAAAATCCCCCCATGACTACATGAGGCATTAAGGAACATCTAGATACAAGCCAAAGAGACCCTTTTCCTTTTGCAGCTGCAGCTATCAGTTTATTACTCATTTAGAATGCCAAAAGATCACTGGGAAATATTGTAACTTTCTTTCTAGTCTTCCAGAGATAACATCAATATAGGAAATAGATCTTGTCCTGTCTGAATAAACAGAAATATGAATAAATATTGCTTTATTTTGCTAAAACACATATAACCTTATAGGTCTATTGACAACCATACCTCTAATTCTTAGGCCTATTTACCAGATATGATACTTCTCAATTTACTATAAGTGAGACTTGTCATGAAAAGGGACATGTGGGAGATTTTTCTTTGATAACTATACAGGGTTTCAACTATCTTAAACTTGTGAAACCATAGAAAATAATAATAGATTTGTGGAGTTTTAGACATTATGAGCAAGAGTGGTATACAAAAATGAATAGTCCAACAAAAGGACTAATCTGTACTATTATGGAAGTAGACAGTGTTGTATATATATTCATGACGATTCTGTGAGTGTATCTTATGCATTATATGAATTCCATTCAAAAATGAGTGCAATGTCAGATTACATGTCCATGATTTTCTAACTTCCAGTGTAGCCTGATTAAAAAACAAAAAGACTGTCATCAATTTCGTTATAGCAATTTACACAAGCATTTTTTCTGTGTTCTGATCTATTTCATTGTGAGTTAATATAACCTATGTCCTTATCCTCTTTTCTGGTGCATCAAATTTAATTTAGATCAATCACAACAAGACTTTCCATTGCTGACTACTAGGGACCAGGATCCTCTATCAGCCTGAAAAAAAAAAAAAAAAAAAACCCTTAAGAATAAGGGATCTACATCCAAACATGAAGTGAGAAGCTAAGAAACACAGAAGACCTGGAGATAGACTGGAAGTTTTGATCTGATTTCCTTGAGAACCCAACCCTTTCTGATTGTATATGAATTTCTATGTAACTTAACTGTGCATAGTAGAAGGACTGAAGAGAAATTGAGAAAGAAGGAAGAAAAAATACCTCACAATGCAAGACAAAGAGGTTGTCATAGCTTAGGTTTGGAATGTCACACGTAGAAGACTTGCTTGGTGATGCTGTAGTAAAATGGGGAAAACTTTAGGAGAGAGGGCCTAGGTGTTTAAGGATATAAGTTTCTGCTGCCTCTTTCAGTTCTCTGTCTCTCCATTTCCTGGTCACCATAAGGTGTGCACTTCACTCCACCATCCTCTCCCTGACATGATGCAGACACATCTGCATCTCTCTTTCTCATCACAGACCCACAAATGGTGAAAGAGAATGACCTTGGACTAAAATATCTACAACCATGAGCCAAAAGATATCTTTCATCCTTTGAGTGTATTTTGTCAGATTTTTCGCCACAGTCACAAAAAGCTGACTAACAGTTAACAAGGGATGAAAGGAAACAACTTGAGGAAGGTAGAAAACAAAACCAGAAAGATTACCTTTAATTTTTAAAATGAAAAAAGAAAAAAGAAAGGCAGTTTGATAATCAAAGAGCTAATTGCAAAGTCATTTTCAGATGATTTAACTTTAAAATATCCTCCCAAAGTCCACTGGACTCAGAAATTTTTCTTTCAATGCAGGCTAGAAAGAATGGCAGTTTGAATTGGTGGCCACTTCTGCATACTTTATAAGAAGGCACTGTTTACATTGCTTTTTGCTTCTTGCCTGCACTGCTTCTAGCAGTCTCTAAAAGTCATTGTTATTCTGCTTTTACAAGGCATTTTTTTATAGGATAGGTTTTAAAAGACCATATTCAAAAGCAATTGAAACTCTTTTACACTAGAATCACAAGCTTACAGTTTTTTAAAGCATAAAAAGAAGAACATTTACAAGTGATATGTTATCACTTTGTACTGATCACTAACTTTTAAGTGTTTCTTTTTCTCTAATAGGAGACCTGGCCTCCAGTAGGTGGCACAAATAACAGACACTGAAAATGCCCAAATTGTATATCTTCTCACTAATACCTGGAAGGTACTTTTGATTGTTTTGTACATTTTTGGACTTAAACTGAAAAATTCAAATGATTACCCTTATTAATCCTTCTGAAGCAGTCAACATAGTGTGGCTTGAGAGTAGAAGGTAGTGCACAGACAAAATGTGTAGCTATTTCTAAAGAAGGTGGAAAGGTGTTAAGTAGAGAAAACTAAGTCGATTACTTCACAAGCGTCTCATACATTGTTAATTACAGTGAATTTACCATATATATATATATATATATATATACCTATACTGCTACAATTAAACAAGACCAAGAATGTCATGAGTGTGAATTTTTATTTGGCGTGACTATTCCAAATCCTATTTTAAGATAATCTTAGTGACTTAAGTTGTGATGGTAAATATTTATTATTTTAGAAATATAGTCAGGAAATACGAAAATTGTATTTCTCTGAAAATGCACAAATTTGATTTAAAAATATTAACTTCTTGCTTTTTCCTCAAAAATAGGTTGCTATTTTGTATTTCCAGTGACTCTTTGGCTGAATTTTTAAGTTTTTACTTATATGAGATCAATAAATTGGAAAGAATAGTAGAATATTGCTTTAAGTTTAAAACATTCAATTTATGAATTACAAAAACATAGTTGTGCTATGAAATGTTATTATATAATTTTTTTCCTTCAGATACCTTTTTAAGAAAGGGCTGTTTGGAGGGGATTTAGCTCAGTGGTTCCAGTGCCTGTCTCCCAAGTGCATGGAACCCAGATCGATCCTCGGTAACCACATGCAACAATGCCGGGTGTGGAGACTCACACTTGTAATCTCATGTGCAGAAGAAGGAAGAGTGCTGTGAGTTCAAGGCTGATGTCAGGGCCAGCTTGAACTATGAAACAAGACCCCGCCCACCTCCCCCCAAAAAGAAAGTGCTATTGTACTATTGAGTTTCTACTGATTTTGTACTTCGTATATGTAACTACCAACTAAATGAACTTATGATATCCAGGAAAAATCAAATTTTAATATGGATAAAAACATTACAACACTGATTTTTGAAGTTTATTTTATTAGTTTTTTTGCAATTTAAAAAATACAATTTATTAGAATTTTGAGAATGACTCAGTAATTTTACTTGAATTACACAGTAGTTTAGTATCTCT
This sequence comes from Petromus typicus, assembly GCA_004026965.1. Classification (NCBI taxonomy): domain Eukaryota; kingdom Metazoa; phylum Chordata; class Mammalia; order Rodentia; family Petromuridae; genus Petromus; species Petromus typicus. Next base: position 31,402 of record PVIR01019184.1, read on the forward strand.
GGTGAATGAATGTTCACTGTAACTTGGAATAAGAACAGAGGTTTAGGAAGTTACTGTTCAGAGTATAATAGACTTGTCGTACCAACTGTCACAACATTATATGTGATTTGATTTCTCGAGTCAAAAATTGCTTAGTAATGATCAGGACAACAGTCAGGTGGCAATATCAAACTAATTGTGTTCACTGTCCACCTCAGATTACTCCATTCTTTTTCTTATTGGACTTTGAAAACATTTATATTTCCTACAATACATTTAAAATATTTGTAAACAATGAGTTGCTTCCAAGAGAATACATCTTATTTAATTTTTAAGTAAAGCTTCTATTAATAAAGACTACCTCTTCTGATTGTGCGATATTCAGTATTTCATTGAGTATTCCTCTGAGTTGAGAAGCCTCATTAAATTGCTCTTTTCTAAGGTTAATAATGGCATGAATTGACTTTCTTCAATTAATCAAAGTATTTAAAACTTGAATTTTTGCTATGAAAAGTCAAACTCAAGACTGTTCCTAAAGATATCTTTGCAAATATCTAAAAGTATTAAACTACTAAACTAAATTTTAATATCTTTGGATGTATACCTGAATTGACCAGTAATAAAAGATCACTGAGAGCCAATGATTAAGTTAATTTAATGATCTTAAAATGATAAACTTACACGGAATCTGGCTTTTATGTTAGGAACCAAATAAGTGCATTAAAACTTTTATCTTTCTGGTAATATGCAGAATAAGTTTTAATGTGGCCAAGCATCAGGAGCCTAATCAAAGACTTAACTGCATATACCTGAAATCCAAAATAGAATTATCATCAATATATGTGTAATTAAAATAGAACCCACTCCCAAAAGTATTAAAAATAAACTATTCTTTTTTTTTTTTTTTTTTTTTTTTTGAGACAGGGTCTCACTTTGTGGTTCAGGCTGGCACTGAGC